>JABUQX010085706.1:0-18753 GCA_015478945.1 Trachelipus rathkii
AAACTGCTCTCAGCTAAAAATATGAGCATTTAGCATTCTTCTTGTTGTTTTTTCTAATTTAACTGCAAACTTGAAACCCACATAAAAAGGGTTTTGTGATTGTTGATATTCAACTTATCTCGTATTCCATGGTGATAGCCGCTCTTTCACCAAATACAGTTTCTGAATAACCCCTCCCTATAATAAGACGTCATACACCTATTAAAACTCTGGTGATATGACTACCTCTGGCCCCCAGGTTTTGTTTCCCCTCCTCGCCGAGACCCACGTCTCAACCTTCCCTCTCAATCTGAACCCACCTCTAACATTACCCTCAGTGTCACATAGTAGACCATTGTTCTCTAAATAGTTATCCACTCATCATAAGTATTATACTCACCATGACTACTTTCCTTCATGGAATTGTCGTGGATATTAACTCTAATTTCGAAGAACTTGTTTTTAACTAATAAACATATGTACACCAAAGTGTATATGTTGCAATGAACTCCGACTATGTCATCGTGACTTCCTTCAACCATCTGAATATTAATCGCCGTTAACTTCTATAGAAAGAGGATGACAATGATAGGGGAGGAGCAGGAATACTCATTCACAAATCTATCCCCTATTCCCCAGTTCCTCTCCAAACCAAACTTCATGCAAGTTAAGGCGGCAATGTGGATTTCTTACTTATCCATCGACCTTACTATATGTCATTCTACTTGGTGGCTCCAAGTAGTGATTTACATAGGTCGCCTTAGCAAGATCTTTTTAAACAGCTGCGCTGTTCTTGTTTTCTGTTTGTTTTAATTTTTTATTACTATGGTATTGACTTTTTTCAACCTCTCGCCCCCCTTATGGGTGACTCTGTCATTCATCTAAGTTCCAAGACTTAATAGATCGTCCTAACCCTTCCTGGATGCTTAACCACAGGGACTCCCAACCCATGAACGTTTAGATACACACACTTCATCTTGTATCGATATTTACTTTTGCTCCCATTCCTCCTTATGGACTCAGTTTTACTATCCTGGTCCTCGGCTTTGATTAATTTATTCGGCAACGATCATTTAACCTTAATAGCATTATAACAGAGCTTTGCTCCCAAGCCCAATATTTGCAAAACCCAATCCAGCTGGCGTTATAATTCGAGCGGAAGTGGGGCTCTCTTTTTATCAGGCCACAGCTTATCCCTCTTTCTCTTTTAATAAACGATTTCTGGATCTGTTTGATTATTCGACGCCGTTCGCTTCTGTCCAGAAAGTAGTCATCTCGGCAGCGGAAAGCTTGCAATTCCAACATGTCCTTTCCCAGCAGGCGTTTCCGGCCCCAACCCCTTGGTGGCCCAAGGTACGCACAAGCCACCGAGAGAAGAAGAAGACTCTACAGGCAATACAAAAAGGCCCGTAATACCCAAACATGATTATTTTTAAAGCTGCCGCAGCGAAGATTCTAAGGCGAATTTAATCGTCTGCCAAACGGCCGTAAACAAATATTATACGAACTTACATATTCGACTGTTAACTCACACTCCCCTTCCCTTAGTGGGGAAAGTTACACAGAAAATATGTCGTCCAATGACTCCTCATCCACAGTCCTCCGTTATGGGCTGAAATAACGATACGATTTCAGCTCCGGCGGTGGTAGCTGGATGCCGTTTAGGTTATTGCTTTGCTCAAAGGCCATTCGAGCCATTCCGCTACACTGAAGCCTTTCAGAGAACTGAGAACTGACACAGTCACTTAGCCAAGACTTTTCACAACAAGCGAAAGGAGAAGAAGTCAATACCTACAGAACCGTCTTTTTCACTATCGCAAGAGTATCAAACTGCATTGGCAAATAGCAAAGTATCGGTGCTCTTGGTCTTCTGACTTTATTGTATTTTCTTACATCGATGCTTCCGTCATATCCATGCCTTCGGCGTCAGCATTTTTGGCGTGGAGTTGTAGTATAAGCAGAATCGTGGATCGGAACTTCTTTCCATCTGTGTTGGACACAGGTGTTTGTAATTACCTATCGCACCAAACCTGGAGAAAGATCCGAAGTTGGCAAGACAACCAAAGACCAGATTTCGCTGACCATTGTCATCCTGTAAAATTAATCGGAGAAAATTGGTTTCTGGCCGCTACTCCCTGTTTCTGGAGAGCCGTCATAGCTTTCTCAAACTTCCAAGTTTGGTTTCCGCAAAAAATCGCTCGACTGCGGACCCCTTGGTAAAATAGACCATGACATCCGAGAAGCCCTTCTCTAACGTGGGATGGTTCTTGGGTCTTTTTTGACGCTTGAAAGTGCTTTACGACATCAACGTGGAGACTGGGATTCTCCTTAAACTCAATTCGCTTGGTTTCCGCGGACATCCCTCTTTTTATCAAATGCCTTTTATCACATAGATCTATCCAGGTTCGTGCTCTTCTTATTCTGTACGGATTTTTTTGTTTTGCCACTTTACCTGGATGAGGGGCGTTCCGCGGGTAGTGTTTTAAGTGTACTACTATTTGCCCTCGGATTTAATGATATTGTTAACCTCTATTCCAGGACTAGTCAATTTTCTCTATATGTCGATGACTTAGCATTATACATAGCCGGTGCAAGGCTGCCCTTTCTCGAACGGCCAACTTCAACTAGCTATTGAAATTATTTCACAATGGGTTAGCTCCCATGGCTTCCATTTTCTCCCACCGAAAACCTCAGCAGTGCTTTTTAAGAAAAAGGGAATCGAAAGAACTTGCCACCTTCTTGCAGGCAAGCCCCTAATCGTTATATATGGTTCGCCGCCATTCGTGTAACTTCACAGGTCAAATTTCTAGGGCTCACCTGATGACCTTAACATATGCAGCCGCATATAACACCTACAACTTGTCCAATCGCACACTTGACCTGTTTACGTCATCTCGCCTCAAAATCTTGGGGGTGCTGATCGTAAATCCCTTTTACGTCTTTACGGTAGCCTACTCCGATCGAAACTGGATATGGATGTGTGCAATAATATGGTCAGGCCTCCACAACACTACTAAACCTGTTAGATCCCATCCAAAACGAAGCGACCGTATCTCCACTGGAGCTTTCGATTCGTCCCCCAGGTGAAGCTTTGGCAGTGAATCCAATGTGAATGCACTCTCTCTTCGAAGAGAATACATCATGTTTACAATTTATCTTCGTTTTCAAACCCCATATACCGTCTGCTCTGACACCGATTAGGCCAGGAGGTACCTCAGATCCTATTACTGGCATTTGCGACAGACGGTTATAACATCTTTAATTTCCTCAACAGTCCCTTTTCAAAAGGTGCTGCCTTTTTCTTTTGACGAAGGGTACACACTTGGCTATTCCCCCTTTCCTACCATTTGCTTGGCTCTTACATCTCTCTACAAATCTAGCCATCCTGCTGCCCTGTTAAAAGCATCATTTCTGTCTCCCGCCGCAGTTCACTGATGAATTTACTCCATGTTTACGACGGTCTAAAATAAGGGGACAGTGTGGGCGCTTCTGCTGTCTTTCCTGACCGTAACCCTCCCAAACCCTTCCCCCTTATGCTTCAATTTTTACAGCAGAGTTAACGGTTATAATGATTGCCCTTTCTCGAATTCTAATCCTTAACCATAGATCACTCATATGTCGTTATTCCAGATTCGCTTAGCGCGCTAAAAGCGCTTAAAACCCCTTATTCTAAATAACGCAATGATATCAGCTGTACAACAATTCTTCGACTTCACTCCCGTAAGAAAACAAATTAATTTTATTGTTGGACCCCCTCTCATGTAGGGTAACTGGCAATGAAATCGCTGACAGAGAGGCCAATAATGGCCGCCTCCTCTTCTCGGAGTTGTTCCAGGTACCTCCCGGATACCATTCGACAAGGCCGCCTCCCATCAACTGATTACTACTATCCTGCTCCCCGACGGGGCTTTCGATCTTGTTGGCAAGAGTGCTGGACGAGTGATCGGCGGGAAGAAACTCAGAAACATAAAGCCGAAGCATCGGTGAGTGGTCTCCTCCCAAGAACGAAGCGCTACATGAGGTGATACTTGCCACGCTCCGTATTGGCCACACTAACATCACTCACAGTCACTATATGTCCGACCCTCCTCCCCATTTGCAAATTTTTGCCGTCGCCACAACCCCCGCAATTGTTCATCATATCTTTCAGTTGATTGTTCCCACTGGACCCTATCGCTGTCTGTTATTTTCCTCTTTTCGGTCATAACACCTTCTAAAGATTATCCCATATCTATCTGAATCTTCCACTTTAGCAGTAACACTATTTTCTTGTATTTCAAAAAGTGAATATTCTTTATAGCATTTGATTTTGTTAGTAATTCTTAAGACTATAACAATGCAAGGATAAAATTTTATTTAGTTTGTATGTTTATTTTGACTGACTGAATATTCATTTCACGCAATCAAACTTTCTTTGACATTTGAAACATATATATGACAGGGCCCTCCAAAGGGTGCTGATTTTTCAGCCCATTGTGGCCGCTTCTTTGGGAGCCGTGGTGGGTCCTGTACACTAAACTCGAATCAACAAAAAAAATATACTATACAATATGTATATGTAATATTTATTAGAAAGAATATGCATATATACATAAACATAACTATATATATATATATCTTATATATAATTATTATTATTATAGTGAGTTTATTATTTATTCAAAATCTTATATTTGTACAATAATCGGCGAAATTTGAACGATGACGATTTAAAAATATATGCGATTTTTGACGATGACGATTAATCGTCCCATCACTATTATATATATATATTAATATATCTATATATATATTATATATATATATATATATATAATATATATACATATATATATTATAGTATAATATATATATATATATGTTATTATAATATATGATATATATATATATAGATATATAGTATATATATTTATATATATATAATCCGTAGACCTCTTCCCTAAATTTTTAAGTTATCAAAATTTTTAGATGGCTTAAGTCTCTTAATTTATAATTTTTAAATATATAATAAACTAATAGTTAATTCAAAGCAAATTAAAGATATATGTTTATTAATAGAAATGAGGAAACATATTTGTAGTTGGTGAAGATTTCTTAGTTGAAGTGCTGTTGTTTCCTTATATGGATATATATTTATATATAATAATATATATATTATTTATATATTAATATAGTATAATATATATTATAATATATATATTATATATATATATATATATATATATAATATATTTTTCTTTTTCTCCAGACGTCCTCTCCTGCACTAATTCCTCTTCCCTTCAGCGCTCTCATAATTTTGGTAGCTGACATCTTTCCATAGAAGTTCTCCACCGATTCCGCCCATCTCTTCTTCGGTCGTCCCCTGGTCCTCTGCCCTCTGGTGTCCATTTCCCAATCTTCTTTTTCGGCATTCTCCTGCTCATCCCATCCAGATGTCCCATCTCATCTCCCACATCCACTCAGTGTCAATCTTCTTCACACCTATATTTTCTCTTTATAACTTCATTTCTTATTCTGTCTCTCTTACTCTTTCAAACAATAGTTCTAAATATCCTCTTCTCGCTCGCTGTATTTACTCTCCCCTCTCGTTGCTGTCCAGTGTTTCTCACTCCGTACAGCAGTGTGGAAGTCAGTATGCTGTAATCCCTTTTATAAACCTCTATTCGAGTTTCTATTTTCATCATGGGGTAATAACCGCTTCATAACTATCCATATTTTTCCCATTCTTCCGGTATCTCTTCTCCACTTCCTCCCCTGCTGTTAAAACACCCTCCGAGATAATTGCAGGTATTTACCGGCTTCACCTCTCCTCTCTCACCATCATTCTCATCCCTCCTCATTTCCTCCGGTTACTTAATATCTCTGTCTCCTGTATGTTCATCTTCATCCCTGCTCCTCCAACTCCTCCGCAAACCACTCCACCACCTCTCGAATCGACTCCTCTCTCTCGCTCCAACATGCCATATCGTCCGCATATGCCATTATGTCCCGCTCAAATTCTGCCAGTCATATGGGAAACATGATCAAGTCTAGTAAATATTACCACGGGACAGTTTTTCTTAGGGGATCACAATAAGAAATGTACGAAGACGTGTAACCTTGATTCATTCTGTAATAGTGTTTAAAATTTTTTTGAATGGTTTCCCGCAGGAGTTTGTTGAAGTGTGATCAACTTGCAACATTAAAGAAGGATTGGATAAAGTTAATGGATTGTTTCGTGTGCCATATATAGTATAATTCTGACTAGCCAAAGTGGCGCGGTTTGTTAGTTAGTTATTAGTAAACCACAGTGTTGGTAGCTGACCAGTAATCACAATAAACTTATAGAAAGCTTGTATTTTGGTTAGCGATGAACCTTAGCTAAAGATTTACCCTTTTGGTAGTAGTTGGCGTATATATATATTGACCTTTGTTTAAGAAATTTTAACAGGCCTTAGGGTGTGGTGTAGGTTGTGTTTGTCGCATGGGCATTATTTGATAAATATTTAGTTGACTGAGACAGTCTCGATAGGTCCATGTTGCCTCTAACTGGTTCTTTGTTTCCTTATCTCTTTCTGAGGTAATACTACGAACTTTGATATAAATATTAACTTTCTGATTGGACAACGATATGATGGTGTAAAAGCAATGGAGAAATGTTTTAGAGGTGTTAAGCTGTCGAAAATATCCAGCGGCGTTAGATGTTCATCACCGTTCACATTCATGTGAAGTACAACTCATTAAAACTTTATGGCACATCGAATGCAAATATATGCTATTTTAGATTGCACAAGGCCGACTACTATTTTAAAAAGAAAAAAAAAAAAGAAAAGAGTTTTCCCAGGACACAAGAATGAACAAGCTCTCACGAATGGGCGACACAAGGTAAGTGGAAAATTTCGATGGATTGGTTACGACCTAATGAAATTTTTAAAGCATTGTTGAAGCTTAAGAGGAGCTTGAAATGGTAAAAATAGATCTTTTCAATCTTTAAGCAAAAGCAAATTGCTTCGATTAGTTTATTTATGTAATTTAAACTTTATTCTCAAACATTTTTTCATTATGTTATTCATTGCATTTCTCCATAATTAGTGACAGCAACTGTCTTAATCATATTGGAAATGTGATGTTTGGTTGAAGGGTTTTTAAGGGCAAACATCAACGAAAAATTTCCAAACATTTTGGAAGTTGCAACAAAACATCTGCTTTCTGTTAATGAAGAAATAAAAATGCCTCATGTGAGAATCAATGTAAAATGAAAAGATATTGGGCAATTACAATTTTTTTCTTGATGATTTTTCTAACCAGTTAGAGAGCAAGTTCGCGAATCAAAGATCCATACTTACTAATGTTTTTTAAAGTTACTTATTCCATCGACAATCTATCCAAAATTTTGCTAATTTTGGAAATAATTTGATATGTGCAATCATAATTAGATTGTTAAGATTTTTAGCATTTACTCACTCAAAAAATGTTGAATCCAAACAATATTTCAACTACTCTGAAAAGCTCAAAGCAAACTTTTTCAATTCTACATTAGAAGAAAATCTAGCAGGAAACTGGCTTTAATGAGTGTTCATTCGTAGCTTCACAATATACACGAAGGAAGATATCAATCATTTTGCTGTTAAGAGATCAATGAAGAAATTTTTATATTGAAAAAAATTATCTTTTTTTTTGTATTTTCAATTATTATTAATTTTCCATTATTTTATTCCCTTTTATTTAAGTAAATATATATATGTATATATATAATATATATATATATATTATATATATATATAGTATATCTATATATATATATAATATATATAATATTATATATATATATTTTATAGGTATATATATATATATATATATAGTATATATACTTTAATCTAAAACACCAGAAATTTTTTTGCTAATGCCCTATATAATAATATATATATATATATATATATGATATATATTATATATTAATATATAATAATATATACTATATATATAGTATATATATAGTAATATATATATATATAGTATATATATAGTTATTATCGAGTGATGCCCCGGTTTGACCTCCATCACTTTTTCGATATGAAGGAATAGAGTTATAGGTCTGAAACTTGAAATATAAGCTATGTATGGGATAAGCTCGAATCCGTGTAAGATTTTCAAGTCTGTAGGATGTATATAAGAGGGGGGTCACCATCAATCCCGAGCGGTGTACACTGATTTGCGCTTACGCCCTGTTGCTGAGTTGACGCTCAAGATTGGCATAACAAGCGTTCGGGGACCGACCACCTGGCAGGTCAAGACAGGACCGAAGGTCTGTTGAAGACAGGACACAGACCGAGCGCCGCGTGCCGCATACACATACACATTATTATTATTTATTATTATTATTATATTATTATTATTATTATTATGTATTATTATTATTATATTATTAATTATTATTATTATTATATTATTACGTCGAAGATTTCGATTTCCGAAGGAAATCGATTCTGAGTCGAAAAACGATCCCTGTAAGGGATCGTTTTTACGCACTCCTACTTTGCCTTCCGCCGTGTTGCTTATTCGCATCCGGTTCTGAGTCCAATATATATCTACATGGGCTAGAGTTATCGGTATCTGGTTAAAATTTGGAGGGTGTTAAGATGGGGAGGTTAACCTTCGGAAGACGAGGTACGTCCCCGGGGTCCCCAGAAGGGGGACCCACCCCTTAAAAAAAATCGAAGTGTTCGTGATATAAGCTGAATTTGGTGAGAGGATTCATAGTGTAATTTCTGGAAAGAGTTAGTATTGGAATCGAGGAGTTGGTTCCGGCACCGGTGCTGGAGCCGCTGCGGTGCCGAGTTAATAAACAGTCGTATAACAACAATGTTGGTGTCCCTTATAAGGGTTACGAGGTTGTAAATCCTCGCAAATATGTGGGTTATAACGATCGTATGGGTGTCTAGGACCCCCATTGAGGGGGGTCTGATGAAAAAAAAGACACAGAGAGCAAAAAACAGGATTGAACGAAGGAAAAACGAAGATGAAGAATGAATAAGGAGGGAAAGAATGGAGAAGGAGTTTGACTCAGAAGAGTAGAAGTTGACAGTGCACCGGTGCTGGCTCCGGTGCAGTGCGGTGCTGGATGTAAATATTTGTATAATAATACAAAGTGGTGTTAAAATATATGTTTATAAGGATGTAGAGTTCGACTAAGGGTGTTTGAGGTTCCACCAATGGTAAGATGGTAGCGTCAACAGGCTCCTGGTCGATGCGTGGGCGCGTCCGCAGGCGCGCCAGCCAAGTGCAATCCGCGCGCGAAAGCCGCGCGTGCGCGCGCCAGCCGACGCCATCTGACACGTCTGGGCGCCCGCCGCAGCGAACTGCGTCGCGTGCATGGCGGTGCGCCGCGCACCCGTCGCATCCTGAATGTACCACACGGTGCGCACCCGCGACCCGTTCTGTTTTCAACTTAATTTTTTTTAAAAATTTTTTTTTTTTTTTTTTTTTTTTTATTTTTTTTTTTTTTTTTTTTTACTAATTTTTTTTTTTAAGCTTTTCATGTTTATAACATAAAAAAGTTGCATTTTTACACTAAACCACTAAATCAGTAAATCAGTAATAAAACCATCCAACTACCCTCCTGTCCAATCATGATGCTTATTGGTTTTGATCTTTAGATCTATGATTAAGGGTCAAAATTGTTTTACTAAAATTGTAGATCGTTTACAGTACCCAAAATCAGTAAAGTCAGTAAATCAAACCACCATCTCTCCACCCTCCTGACCGTTGTGATGCTATTGATCTATTGATTAAGGTCAAATTTTGTACTAAAATTGTAACGTTTACAGATACCCTAAAATCAGTAATCAGTAAAATCAAACCACCATCCAACCAACCCTCGCCTGACCATTGTCATCTAATTGATCTATGAATCTATTATCTATTGATTCAAGTCCAATATTTTTCTTTAGTAAAATAAGTTCTTGGGATAAAAAGCAGGAAAAGAAAAACAAAGTTTTTTATTTTAAAGCCTTATAACATAAGTGCAACACGAATCGTTAACATGATAAATTTTAAACATCAAATATATTTACGAAGTTTTATTAAAAGAAACATTATTTAAAAAACAATAATGAAAAATACAGTATACACCGACAATAAATTAGACCTGATAGTTGTACAAGAGAACAAGGTCTTACATATTGAACAATAATATATTTTAAAAGATGTTCATAATGATTACTAAACATAGAATCTAAATGCAGAGTCAAGGAAAATATACAAACATATTTTTAATTCTTATATCACGGCTATCCAATGTCCATTGTTTGAAACATTCCTAGGAGAAGTATTGAAGATAAGACCAGAATCTGTATCCAATTTCACAGAACAGAGTTCATTACAGGCGAATACACCTAAAAATCTTCTTGTCGTTTCGCGAGGCGTTTAATATTTCTTCTTCAATTCATTCATTAATATTCAAGATTATATTTCGTTCTCTGTCAATCTCGATGATTTGAGGATGTTCCAAATACACCAGAACTGAGATTGAGGATGTCAAACTTTGTCCAAATTTGAGATTCAATCCTAATGTCCCTTTTCTTATAATATTGAGATGATAAGCATTACAGGCTGAAAGATCAGCAGTGAGATCGTATGCATATAAAATACTGTGTTTTCAGCATAATTCTTGAGATCGACCCTGTACCGTTATCAAATGCAAGATACAGTTATTGGCTAAATAAACTCGTAAATAAGGACGTTGAGCATTGAGACGTGAGTCTTCATTTGATCATCTTCATAATCACGACCGTATGGTTGAACATTCACATGCAAACTGATACCTCTAAGTCCGATGGTAAAATTTAAAGGCTGAACTTTCCATAGTTTCCAGAATAAAGCGTCGTGTTTCTACAGATTCCTATTAATGTACCTTCGTGAGGTAATTACCGATTGACGATGTTAGTATATTAATGCTCGAAACCCTGGGTAAAGTTAAAAATTTTAAGTCTCAATTCTCTTGATTGGATATTTTGCTGTATCGTGTCAAAAGAGATTTCCTCTATTCGCATATGTTAAGGGGGATAATTTCACTTACGTATATAAAGATGAAGCATCCAGTAATTTAAAGATAAGCCTTTGGTGCCGTAGTTGTTGCTAAAAGGGGAACTTTTAACATTAAGAGCAAATTCAGGTGTGGATCTAGTTAACCTGATACGAGTGTCCACTGATGGTAGAATAAGTCTTTCCTGAGAGAATATATCACCGTTTACACGTCCATAATATTCATACCTGTTATTTTTAGACTTAACAGCGTTGGCTCTATGTGTCTCTGCATCTTTTAAATTGTAATATCCACTTGATTTGGAGATGGAGACGTCCTTTGCCATCTTGAGAATAATTTAGTAAAGGTTTCAATATAATTCGTAGGGTAACTTGCAGCTGATGCTCCTAGAGATGTTTCATTTTAAAAATACCTCAAGTTGATTAAAACACGTATACAGGAAATTTTTTCTCAGTGGATACTATGTGATCGCTTCCTGTGAGATCTGACCCATCTTCGTTTACTAACTTAGTCTTCAGATATGAAAACACATTCGAAGGGTCAAGATATTGGTCAGATGTACCTGGGGTATTGAATTCGATAGGTACACTGTATTTGTGATTGCATGAACGGGATTAATACTAATAAGGTGGGGATTCACTCACACTGATACTGTGTAGGTCAGCAGAAGAAGAGATGCCAATTCACCTCATGAAACAGTGCTGGGCTGGAGGGATGAAGAATGGCATCTTGCGGTACAATCCTCCGACGTATAATGATGAGAGATCTGTTTAAACATTTATATAAGCAAAATAGTATACAGGTCATTGTTTAGTGTGAGAATAGTTGCCATTTCAGCATCATTATTAAAGGCGTAAACACACAATACCTTATTTCTTTAATGCGTCCTTCCTGATTACCCTCTTATAGGTTTTTACGATGTTGACGACTACACCTTGACCGTCATCTACGCTCGTATTTATTCGTTTAAATCAAGCTAACATTCAATCAGAAGCATGCGGCTAAATCGAGCGTTTTACAGCTGTTTCGAGAGGTCGATACCGCCCATGAAATCCTGGAAAGTATTCTATACCTGTCCTAGCTCTGCTTTTTTAAGGCGGAGGTAATTTGCCTCCTGATTTAAAACAAAGGGATAGCACGTCTGAACAACGAAGCAAGAAAAGTCCGACGTAAACCACTGACCCTCTCTGCATGTCTTGAACCCTGAAGACTCCGTTCTCTTCCATTATTATTATTAGTATTATTACGAGCTTCCTTCTAAATGTGTAACTTTACACACTGTGTTCTCAGGGTGAATGGTAATGGATTATCCTTCTACAATCTCTTAATATAAATAGAATGCGAACTCAGTTTGGGGTCTTAACTCAGGGTAGAGTGAACATTAGGAAAATAAGCTCTTTTACGTTTAGGAAAATGAAACTACTCTTGAACAAAGATGCCTTTAGTATCCCTACGTCTGATGGTACTATAATATCGTATAAACATTAGGCATACCAGGATCATTGAAAACATAATTTTAGAAGGCTGCATACAAATGTTTAATGAACTAGCGGTGTTCAATTTTGTGACATAACTCTTTCCACGGTTTGGTTATTAACTGCGTTAGATCCTTTAAGATGGTTGATATGTATTTCTCATGTTTGTTTACATACTGAATAATGGCAATGGTCGAAAACCAACTGTAAGGGCTTGAAAATAAATAAACCTATATCGTATCGGTACTTGAGCTATGAGAATTTCAGTTGATTAAACACGTTAATCTTCGTTTAACTGGATTTATTAACAAAGAAAACTCTATCTGTTACATAACTGACGCGTTTTCAAATTTTTTTTGTTTTAAGAGTGCGTATGTAACACATCGGTAACTCGAATTTATAGCAACCATCGGTTTATTAAATATTTTCAGAGATAATATTCATTTCTGCCGTCGGTTTTGATGACTGACAGATTATCGTTAATTTTTAATACATTTTAACATTATCAACATTTAAATACGAAAACGCCAATATGATTCGAGTGGCCTATTTCTTTATACGGCGTCGAGAATTATTTTCATTAATCCGCTTCATACTTTTCGATCAAAAGTTATATGGGTTCAATAATTGAGGATTTGTATAGTCCTGAATATTTATTTTTCCGGATGTAGATCCATAGAAGCCGATGAGGCAGCGTTTAATATAAATGATCTCACGTATCTCCATGTTTCACAAAGTAGGAACTGATCAATGTTTCTTAATTTCCCTACATTTATATAACTGTTAAACTTCAATGGGTAACCTACCCATTTGAAAAGATACTGTTTATTTTTACCTTTTCCTTTAGATCCTAATATTTTTCCTATTTTATATTCCTGACTCTTAGGGTCAAACCGTATTTTCTGTATTTCCTGTTTATAGAACCCTCCTTTTATTTGTTCGCCATCTAAATCTTCAAGATAGTATAATTTTAACCCATCTCTCGGGAATTCTCTGATAGTATCTACTTTAAAAACTTTCTCGACCATCCAGCTTCATACCCTTTCTGAAATTTTTCGTCAGTCCTGGATACTCTTACATAGTCTTCTGCTACTTTAATACCTGTGTATCTTTATGTTTCTCCGGTTTGGGTGACAGGTACATGCAGTTTCTGTCTCACCATTCTCTATAGGGGTATTCTAAGTTGTTCTAATGGAGTGTGAGGGAAGGCCGGATTATTAAGAGTTAAGGCAAGGTCTGTAGTATAGTCTGATATATTAAATGTATTCATCTTCGTGATAATACCTATGGCATTCTTTCTTGTTATAGTTCTTTGTTAGCTCTATTCAACTATTGCGGGCGTATTAACTGAAATAGAATGTATACTGTAACTATTCTTGAATTCTTTAACCTAAAAATTCTGTACCCTTATCTGTCCATTATCATTTTGGGATATCTGTCATCCTTATTTATAATTTCTCTTGCTGTAGCAACAGTCCTTGATTTTTTATCTTTTAAAACCTTAACCATAAGTATTGCCTGAATATACACCTTATCAGAAAAAGATATAGTGATACAGCCTCATGTTAAGATTTATTATTTTACTCAAATGCGTCAGTCTAGTTTGCCATATAACGCTATTCTAAATGTGGAGCGTATAGTTTTCCGTGTCGGGAAATTTTTCTTCGTATAGGTTTAATGAAGGGGTAACGCATCCCTCACCCTCTAATATTTTTTTTTTCAATTCTGTTTTACTAATTTGTGGGAAACTTTGAGGGCAAACGCTTGAAAAACCCCGTAAGCTGTATGGACTGTTTTCACTCAAAAAGTAGATATTTCGAATCCGCTTCCTTAGCCTCCCATGATGTCACAATGACATTTAACCAATAAAAATTATATCATTTATACTGAAAGATGATATATAAATAAAAAAGAAACAGACAAAAACATAATATTTTTTTTTAAAAATTTCATTTTTTCAAATAATTATTCTTACCTCCCAATATAATACTGCTCTTAATTACAGAGTCTAAGAAAGCATAGCAAAGTGTATACAGAAAGATAACATAAGAATATATGCATAATTTTAAAATTACAAATAATACCAATCATTCTAAAAAAGTTGATGTAACTAATGGTCCATTTTTGATATTTGATGGCGATGTGTGGATTATTTTTCCTATTGCTTTCCTACATTCTTTGAAACGTAATTTACTTCTACTTAACATCTTATAATTCTATCTCCGATTTGCGAATAGAAGTACCAGAGGTGGCTGCATCAGGAGTCTAAGGAGTACCTATGGATATGATTATCAAATCTCGCCTTAATTTTTGTTTTATTTCTATGAATTAATAGTTCTTCGGAATTTAATTAATAGTCTGCAAGTTCTTGTTTTTGATCCTGTTCCATCCTGGCTATCAGGAGTCTTTCTTTCTCCAATCTACGATTTTTATTTTTATTATAGGCTCAGACGCGAGAGATCGATTCAAGTCAACAATATTTCGGCCAAGTATTGTCCGCGTCAATTAATGATTTGACCGAGATCGTTCCATGAAATCTGGTCTTTAAATATTATATAAAGCTAAACCAGTTTTTTACCTCTCATTGGCAAGCTTTCCTCCAGTACATGTTTAAAATTATCTTCTCTTTTCACTTCAACATTAGTATCTGACGCTAGAGCTGAATCTTCCTTAGGTGAATTACCTAATAAAGCATGTAGATACATTTCTTTCAGATCTACTAATTTTTGAATAGCGTTTTGATATAATATTCTTTTTTCATGAACGTTAGCATCAGAATTTAATATTCGACACAATTCCCACTCGTAATTATTTATCTGTTCAACTTTCGGATCATATAAACTCAAGGGCTGCTGTTGGAGTATCTGCTGATACAGGTGATACACGGTTTGCTGCTTCTGGGGGGGGGGTTGGCTGAGGTTGTTGTAGCTGCTGCTGCTGTTGTTGATGTTGTTGTTGCTGTTGTTCTTGTGGAGGTATGGTCACTGTATTATATTTCACCTTCTCATAATCGTTGTAGGGTAAAATCACTACTATTCATTATTGAGCAAACCACTTGGTTATTAAAGGAGCTATGACGGAAAAGAGTAAAGGTAGGAACACATCTCCATTTTTTTGTAACAACTTTTTATTTTTAAGTTTTCTTACGTTACGAGCAAGTTTTTTAATGATGTTTCAATGACGGCGCAACTTTACCTTCTGCTGTCTGTTTAAAGGAACATTTCCTTTTATAAGATTTAGGCATACTTCGGCTATACATTGAACAAATTTTTCATCTTCACATATCAACTTACTTTTTCTGAAGGTTTCAGATTTTTAAATTTTCGCATAAGAGCTAAATATTTGCTACTAGAGTACTCATTATTCAGGTATTATATTGTTTCAGCTTCGTTAGGTAAGATATTTGTACGCAGCAACACTCGGCGCGTGTTCTTAGGGTGAAACTCACAGAGTAAATAACCTTGAGGTATAGATGTAACTTCTTTATATACTTTTAATAACTCTTTACGTTGAGTAGGGAACATTTGTGTGGCCACTACACTGACTTGGCTCATATCTCTTCTTTGACCGAACAAGATTAAATATTGTGTATTTAAAGACACATCTCGCATATACTTATTCTGATGAAAGATATTCTGAGTTATAAAAAAAATACAGTGACGTTTAAATGATGAGAGTAAACTGTGAAAGTTTCTGCTAATAATCCTGTTCCAAGCTTTATGATCAAAATCGTCCAAGGATTATAATTTATAAACGCTGGCAGGCATTGGGGAGAGTTATCGGATGAAATCGAAAAAGTTACAGTGAAATTAACATCTTTGTAAGGTTTTTTGTCATCAAAAATCATCTGGGATTGGCATATATCAAATGAATGAGTTTTAATCAAAAATCTCATCCTCTTTTAAAATATTTAATTACAGAAGGGTTTTCCGCATCCTGTAGGACCTGACACAAGACACGTAGCTGGAGCGCGGAACATAAATTTACCAACATCCATCCTAGGCTGACACCCGAACACGAATGAATAAGAAAATGTCAATAATATATATATATATATAGTATATAATATATATATATATATATATATATATATATATATATATATATATATATATATATATATATATATATATATATATATATATATATATATATAATTGTGTCATATGTACATCAATGCAATTTTTTTTTCTGAAAATGTTCATATGAGGTCACAGATTTTCATCGTATAAGAATGCGTGTTGTATAGAAGATTGTTAGTTGTGTAACAACCTTCTTCAAGGTAACATTGCTCGTAATACAATCGACGAAGTAACTATGAGGTTTATAGCTTATATTCAAAGATGGTGGTTTATTTTAAAAACATGGTATACATGTTCTACTTATACATCAGATTTTTCTTTATGGTACCGGTATGCACAACGTGTTCCTGATTAAAAGCGTACTGTTTGTGTGTCTGATAACGCACATGGTCATAGGATACAGGCCTTTGCTCCTGTGAAAGAAGGACATGAGACTACATACTTCGATATAACATTAAAGTATAATAATATGATTCCAATACTGGACGGCCATATAGAGCAAAGTATGGAAGCAACAGACACGCTTCAAACATTTATCGTTAATGTGACACGATTTAAAATGAAAATTCCTGTTCCCATACATCTAAAAATTTCAGCTAAGATATGTACTTTAGCTGAACAAGATCTTGACGAATGAGCAAAAAAGCGTTTGATCAACTATGTAATAACAACTATAAGAAATGTGATATCAGGAGAATAAGTTATGTTTCCTAATGGTGTTAAGACCTTATGTTTTCCTGTAGAACCTATCAGTTCTAATTTATCGGGTATAGCTGTTTTATTTCATCATCATAACAATTTTTTAAATAATGTTTCTTTTAAAAACTTTGTAAATAATACTTTGATGGTAAAGAATTTTATATGTCAAGCGATTATGTAGTTTTGCCCCACTTAATGTTTATAATGCTTTAAATGATAAAAAAATAAGTTTTCTTTTTCCGCTCTATCCGAAGAGCTTATTTATACTAAAGAAAAAGAGACTTGAATCAATAGATCAATATCAATAGATCGTGGATGGGCTGGAGGGGTGGTGGGGAGGGTGGTTTGATTTACTGATTTACTGCTTTAGGGTATGTAAAACGCGAATTTTTAAGTTAGAAACATAAAAAGAATAAAAATTTTAGTAAAAATATATACTTTTTAAACACATAAAATAAAAGTTTTATATTGCTGTACAAAATTATAATTTGAATCAATAGATCAATAGAATCAATAGATCAATAGATCAATAGATCATGGATGGGTGGGAGGGGAAGTGGAGAGGGTGGTTTTATTTACTGATTTACTGATTTACTGCCTTAGGGTCTGTAAAAAATGCATTTTTATAAAAACATAAAAAAGAATAAAACTTTTGATAAAATTAAGAAATATAAAAGGTTGTGGTCAACAAAGCTGAAAAATATAAATTTTATTAAAAGAAAATGAGTATGCAAATTATTATTAAATGAAAACAGAACACGTTATAATTCTTTTGCGCGCTCTTGACGGTTTCGCGCAGGATCCCGCCTGCAGGCGCGCACTCACGCGCTGGTTTAGCGCCGGGTCGGGCCTGCAGACGGGACCTACCGCTCCAGGGGGAGGATTCCTCAAACACCCTTGAAGGTTCTGAAACCATCATATTTGAGATCTACGGGATTCGATAACATGTATAAGGACACCAACATTGTATTATTATTATACGTATGTTTACTAACTCGGAACTAGCACCGGTGCCAGTACCGCCTCCTCTGACTCAGACTCCTTTCTTTTTCTTTTATGTACTCTCCAAATTTCATCCTTCTACGACCAATTTCAAAGTTTTGGGACTCAGCCCCAACACCTAATGGGCGTAGCGACACACAACCTCGCATGCAACGAGGTTAGTTTATAAGAGGAGTGTATACCAAATTTCTTCCTTCTATGGTCATTTCCTATTTGGAGGGATCAGCACCCCCCTCCGAGGGGTGCACGGCCACGTAACCTCGTCTACGACGAGGTTACGTCACCCCTAAACAGGGTGTCAAGTTTGGGGGAGATACCATGTTGTAAACTCCTTCCGTTACTAGGTTTGGTGCGTTGCGGTGCGGTGCGGTGCGTTAGAGCTAAGTCGTTTCCGAATCAGCGAGCTTAGAAATCTCTTCGTTTAACTTATCAACTTTTGGAAGGGCATCCCAAACTCTATGACACCCTTAAGACCATTTTAAAATTTTAAAGG
>JABUQX010085707.1:0-17500 GCA_015478945.1 Trachelipus rathkii
AAGAGATATGTTTAATAATAATTTGTTTTTTATTAAACATATTTATGATATAAATAATAATAATTATATTAAATTTTTTTTTAATAGATAATATATAAGTTTAATAAAAATAATAAATTAGGTAGTGTTACTACTTAACTACTAATAATATATATTACATTGATAATACGGTATTAATACTCTCAACTTGAAAATAATTGTTTTTTTTTTATGTATATATGAAGAATTTTTTGAAAAATAATTTAAAAGCTTTAAAAGAAATTTACTTTATTTTTTTTTCTTTTTGTATTCATAATTATATTTTTATTTAATTTCAATAATGATATGTAAATATTTAGTGTTTCTTGTGGTTAAAAATGTACTATATTAATTATATTTTTATTTCATTTAAAAATGGATAATTCCTCAATGAAAATTTAATGAAGTAAATAGTCCAAATTTTGATTCCAAGTAAGTTATAGATTGAAATAAATTTAAAAAGGAAACAAATGTTTATACTATATACTGATAAAACCAAGCTCCTACTTGTACTACTACTGTACTTTTACTTACTTTTTACTTTTTAATTATTACTACTACTATACTATACTTACTTACTATAACTACTTTACTACTTTTTACTACTTTTTTATTACTCATGCTACTACTACTGTTACACAATATCACTGTACTACTACTACTACTACTACTTTAATATAATTAATAATAATAATAATAGTTGAACTTACAATACATGTAATATTTCAATGTGTAATTAATCATTAAATGTATTCAACGGATCTTAATCATTTAATTTAATTAATCTCTTTTCAATGAAGTTGTGAATCAGTTAATTGACAAATATACTTATTTCAAAAATCCATAACAGACTTATTTCAATCATCATTCTTCCTAGTGTGTCTAAAGTCTAAACTAATGGGCAATTTCGTTTCAGATGACTAAGGTCTAAACAAAGAGTGTAGAAATATCTTTTTCTATAAAAGTTTCATGTATTCATGTTTTTTTGAATTTTGTGTGCAATAGAGTAATAATAGTATATTGTTAATAGATTAAACTTTAATGGTTGCTTTTAATGATTATATGTTACTTATTTTTCCCTATGCTTTATCAAGTATATTACTTCTCTTGTAGAATATGAATGTAGATCTCGATATGCTTTTTTTAAGTAATTGAAGCATGATGATTGCATATTGTGCATGCATTATAATAGGTTACGAAAGTAGAGTGGTCGTAAACATTATTTTAGATGTAAAAGCGTATTTTAGGATATTTTGTAGCCTATATTCATAAAAAATACACAAAGATAAATACAGAGCCAAAAAAAAAAAAAAAAAGTATTTTTTTTCTTTTAGAATGGTAAAAATATAAGCCCTGGTCACCAAAGACATTTCAGTTTGATTTTTATTCTTTACTCGTAAGGTTTTTTTAATACATATGTTACGTTCATTTGTGAAAAATGACTATATAACATGTTTTATAGCTTCGGTTATAATTTGTCTTAGAGTTTCTGTCTATATGTACCATATTCTATTTACATCTATACTGTATATATATATATATATTTGTTTATATATATATAGTTGTTTTTTATATATAGTATTATTTTTTATATTAGTTGCTAGTGTGAATTTGTGTATTTATGGTTTAGTATTATTATATATATTATTTAATTTTATTTATATTATATATATTATTATTTAATTATTTTTATATATTAATTATATCGAAAGTACCTATAACATAATTTTCTTTGGGTAGGGAAGCTTGTATAATTATATACTATATTATTTATAATATTAATTTATATTATTATATATATTATTAATTTATTTTTTATTTATAGTACTTTTGTAGCTTGTCTGTGTATGTCTTTTTTGCTTTCTGTTGTTTTATTGGTTGTTAGTACGTTTTTTGTTCTTAGTGGGTTTGGTTTGGCAGTTGCTTTTTTTCTCTGTTTTTTTTGGTTTGTCCTAATTGACGTTTTTTTTGCGTGGCGATAAACATGAAATATTATATCTATACAATAGTTCATTCTTTTTATTTAATATTTTAAGAGTGAAGAGATTTCAGAATTGTGTCACAATTTTCAAATTAATTCGGGGATTGATTCACGTTGAACGAAAATTTTCGTACACGTAAATTTTCGCGTATCTTTTCGCTCGTTTTTAAATTAACAAGTTTAAAATAGCTTGGTCGTTTCTTGTTATTAGAAATTAAATGAAATATGAAATAAATTTATTAGGTCCAAAGAGGAAAGAATTTTTACTCTTTTAAGATACGACTGATGGTTGTTAAATATTTCCTATAAATTCTAAATTATCAAATTCTTTTATATTTATAGTTTGTTTATTTTCTTACATGTTGTGTTAGCATCTTGTTGTTATTATTCAAAAGGTTTTCTAGTAATATTATTCTCGTATTTTATTATTTTCTATAATAAATTTTAATATATTTGGTAACTTTACTCTAATTTAATTTATTCTATAAAGGCGCATAAATTATTGTGGATTAGCGAGTTTTTACCTATTCTAAGGGATGGTTTGCTCCGGTGCGATATGAATGTGACCTGTATATATTAGTCGGAGTAATGATAGTTTTTTTCGATAGTAGTGAAAGGAAATATCGATGGATGATTTTTGCAGCCGAGTATATCGATAGAGGTGAGTATTGGTATTTTCAGTGATACGTGATAATCAATTTCAGATATTTTTTTACTGTCTGATATAGTTTTAATGTCAGTTTTCTTTTGCCCATAAAGAGTAGGTCAATTAAGCAAATGTGTGTGCTATTTTTTAAATTGCGGCGGATTTGATTGTAAATTTAAGTTGAGTAGGAGAATTTGTAGTAAAAATTTCATGTTTAGCTAGACATATTTTTGACGAAGATAAAGGTAATAGGCCTAGTAGGGAATACTAGATACTATTTTTCTTTTTTTAACTTTGGTGCAAAATTTAATAGGGGAAGCTTCTTTAATACATATATTTCTAAATATCTATAACCTTAGTGTGCGTTATTTTATCTTTTCAAATTAAGTATATTATAAAATTTTTATATTAATAGGTATACTAATAATTTACATTGTGACAATGGCTTATTGTTTTGTGTATTTGTATAATTTTGTTAATATTTCCTATAATTATAATTTTAATTTTATATTTTGCTGAAATTAGAAAGTTTAAGTGTTATATTTTCTTGTGCTTCTCTAGAGATTTCTATGCTATACTCGAGCCTTGTGATTTTTATCCCT
Source organism: Trachelipus rathkii (assembly GCA_015478945.1). NCBI lineage: Eukaryota > Metazoa > Arthropoda > Malacostraca > Isopoda > Trachelipodidae > Trachelipus > Trachelipus rathkii. The sequence goes on from JABUQX010085707.1 coordinate 3,248, forward strand.
TTCTGTATTATAAACCATTGCTTCCTAATTGCCTAATTAGATCCATTATTGTGTATTAATCTTTAAAAAGCAATTAGTATAGCTGTTTATTTTAGTGAATGAATGATTAATTATGCTATTTTTTATTTACAATCTGGATCCTATTTAACTTCAGGCATCTGAGCTGGGAAATACTTGGCTTCATTTTGATTTTCCGGGTTTTTACGGTTCGTAGGTATTTGATATTATATTATAGCCGGGGATTATAGTTACAGCGATTCTTACTATGATGACGTATGTGAGTTATTATAGTATATATTATCCTTTATTATTTTTTTGTTTTGTGTTATGTATATCTTTTATATAAGATATTTTTTAGTAATCTCGAGGCTAGTCCTAATTCGCGTGTGTCTTCTCGTGTTAGCGACGAGTGTATTTTATAGAAACGATCGGTAGTTTTACGAGAGTGTGATGAGTGACTGAGGATAATGTGTTGTGGGCGGAAAATTGTTGTCTGAGAGTATGAATGAATAATATACATTAATGAGAATTATAGAGATATGAGTTGATGGTATAGGTTGAAGCAAAAATGGAGTTTTTATGTTCTAATTAATTTAAATATGAGAGACGCACTATGTGTCTCTGAAAGTATATTTAGTTAGAATTGTATTTGGTTGTAAATTCTTTACGTATTATAATTGTGTTTATTAATTCTGTGTCTTGTGTGCTATTCTCATTAGTTACGGATCTTCTTTAGATCTATGATAAATTCTGATTTCTGGCGAGACTCAAACATTATAATTTTATATAGATTATTATTTATTATATATTTATAAATATAATATTTTTTTTATATATATTATTATCTATTATATTATATATATTATCTATCTTATTTATTTTTTTATCTATTAATATATATATATTCATATATTATATATATATATATTTTATATATTATATATTATATTTTATATATTAAAGAGGAGTAGCTAAGATGAGAGAGAGATGAGAGGAGAAGAAGTAGAAGTAAGATAAGTTACTTGGAGGCGACCTCAAATTTCGATTCTCAGTCAACCAGAGCTAAGATATATTAATATAAGATATATATAATATATTATATAATGATATATATATATATATATATATATATATGTATATATAGCGTTCTTTAATTTTGTGAGCTTAGGTATAATACGCTAGCTTTTATGAGGATATATTTATCTACTTTGTAGTATATTATATATAGATGTTATATATTAGTATTTTTTTTTCTAATATTTATATTAGTTACTTGATAAAAAAATTTTAATATTTATATTATATCTCATAATTATCTGTCACTCCTAATATGTTCTCAAAAACAGCTAGATTAGCTACAGGGAATTAAGGGAATACATTGTTGGATATCTTAACCTGGTAATATTTCTAGTAATGCTGAAATATGTAAAGAAAAAAATAACAATAATATGAGTGTGGTTAATTGTGGTCTTTGTGCGTGTAATATAATATCTATATGCTAGTTGTAATAAAGTGTCCTATTAAGACCTTTTATATCTTTCCTCGTTTAAATTAAGTAGATCAAGACTTTCTATTTTTATTGAGTTTGTTGTTTTTGTGCTGTCCTTTTTCTATATCAAAGAATTACCATTAGTGATGTTCCTGGTACCGATGGCAGGAGTCGGGTCCTCTCGGCTCTTCCGGGGACCTTACTTTTTGCGTATTACTTTTTAGGTCCCTCCCTCCGAGGTCTTCCGTGGAACCTTTCCTTCTTCGTTTTTGTTAATTTTTGGTGTTCTGCGTATGGTTCCTTCGCCCCCTCCGCCGATCTAGGGTATCGGAAAAGCGCGCGCGCCGCGCGTGTGCCCCGTCTGGGTCCTGTGAGGTCTCCCCATAGGGTTTGGCGGGTTTCGTGTAACTGGAGCGTTTTTCGAGAGATATATTATGAGTTTTTATGTATTTTATTAGGTGTTAGTGAGTGGGTTATCATTATGATTACTTAGTATGAGGTTTAGGGTTGTGTATTGTGTGAATGAGTTTATCTTAGATTATTTCTTATTTATTTTTAATACTATATTATATATATCATATCTTTTTACATTATACCTATATAATTTTTTATTCTATATTATATTCATTATATATTATATATATTTTATTATTATTCATATTTATATATATATATATATATATTTATCTTTATGTTGTTCCCATGCTTCCAAAGAAATCCAATTATTTTTTTTATTTTTTTATTTTTATTTAATTTTTTATTTTTTAATCATTTATTTATTTTATTTTCACATTTTCTCAACTAGGATAATTATCATAGTATTCCTTATAGAGAGAGTCTGTATGTTTTCGTTTCTGCTTAGCATGTGTGTAGTGTGTATGTATATGTTTTTTTTTTTATCAGTTTCTATTGCGATTTTCTTATGAATTATCCTGGGAGTTATCTCAATACAATGATAATCAGAATTGGAGTTAAGCTAATAGTTGTTATGGTTGGTTGTTGAGATATGTGTGGGTTTGTGAAATTCTGAAGTAAAAAAAGTTAATAATAACATACTCATGTTATTCGATATATTTTATTTTATTATTTCATGAGAATGAAACTGTTTTTTTAACATTTCATTTTCTTCTAAATATTTAACTTTCAAGTGCATTACTTTCTATTGATACATTTATTGTGTGTAAATATATTGATCTATTTAAACTAAGTATTCTTTCTTATTAGAAGATTTTTAACAACATCTCACTTGTTATATATAGCTATTTTTACTTTTATATATTAATCACTATTTTTTTAAGTTTAGAAGTATATATCATTTTTAATATTTTTACACTTTTATTATTTATATATATATATATATATTATTTTCTCTTTCTATATATATTATATATTTTGTGAGGATATCAATTCCAAACATATCATTTTTTGATACAAAATATTTATTGAACATATCTACAGTATATAGTTCTCTCTTTTTCTTTAAAGCCTTTAGGGTTTTTCGTGATTCGCAAATGGATTTATGATTTGATAGATTGTTAATTGAGTAGATCTAACGAATAGTGCTGCTTCGATAGTTTTTATATTGCACATAATTGTGAAAGCTTTGCAGCTTCTAGTTAGCTCCTTCTCTTTAGTATTTGCTCCAATCTGTTATACATATCTTTTTTAGTTCCTGTGTATCGTTATAATTTATAAAACTTGAGCTATATTATATGTTATTCCTTTGCTCTAATCTAATATAGTATTTTAAATTATTTATAAGTTATTATCAATTTGTATGAGTGTGTGTATATTTGGTTAAGTTAAAAGTTGTATTGCTAATTTCCACCTGAACTATGGAAGAGATAGAAACCTGTTTTCTGATAAATTATTTTCTCTCTTCCTATCGCTTTTGACAAAGCATCCAATGAGAATGATCTCATCTTCTTAATATAGTATTTTTGATGTATTATTGTTGCTAAGCAACCAGTATTAGAGTCAATTATATTCAGTACCAGAGTTATGATTGCTAGGATACTTAATCGATATTGAAATTGAGTAAAAATTCCCAGGCTATATCAGATCAATAGAATTTCATGTGAATTTTTTTGCTTCTATTATCTGATAATAGTCATACAATCGTGCCTATATTCTCTTTTTATATCCTTTATTGCTAGCTGATTGCCCAAAAAATGCTACTAAATTAAAATGACCCTGCAACATAAATTCCTGCAGACTAGAATTGAGTATATAAATAGGATAAATTTATTGGTTGTATATGTAGGTTTACTGTTAGCTTATAGTTACACACGCGAGTCCTCGATAAGTTAGGTTAATTTTTTATACGCCTGTGAATCTTATAATATTTGTGGAGGTTAGCTGTTTTTCATATTCATATTATGTATATATATTATTTGATATTATTTCTTGATAACTTGATAGAGATAAATTATGTGTTTACTATATTTATTATCTAGACCAGAACTTTTTAAGAAACTGACTAGTGTTGGAGCCGTATAGGGTGTGAATTGTTTACTTTTGGTGTTTTTTATTTTTTTTTTATTATCTTTGTGACAGAGAACTTGATTTAGTCAATTATTTATATATCATTGAGAGAAGTATTGCGTTGAGACGGCTGGGCGAAGCCGGTGACTGGGGTTTCTCCAAGTGCAGGGTTCGATACGCTATAGGTCCGAAAGCCAACCAACAAGCGAAGCAACATTACCTAAGAGACGTGTGTGTGTGTGATGTATTAAGCTCGGGACGGGATGCCTCTGTGCTGAGGGGCCGAGAGATAGATACAAGAAGATAGAAAAAAAAGTGTGATTACAAGTTGATAGGTTATGTCAATTATGTGTGAGATTCTCCAACGAGTTGAGATTTTTTTGTTCTCTAATCTCTATGTTGCACATCAACTTACAGTCATTTTTGGTAAAATATGAATTGTTTTTAGAATTTAAAAGTATGATATTTGAAAATTTATTCTAGTGTAGTCTCAGAATCCGCAACGTAATTCATTTTATATCTTTGAGATCTGCTGCTTGCAGGCTATATTATTTTGCTGTCTTTTGCGACTTGGGTCTTTGAATTTTTGATTTTAGATTGGTATTGAAGGTCGTTTTGAAGATGTGATAGTGGTATTAGAAGGACCGATGAAATGGTTTGATCTCACATCTTACCTGTGCTTGATGAGTCTGATAGATTGGAATGAATTCCGTCATGTGGTGAGTGAATATATCTTCCTGAGGATTATATATGCTTGATTGAATGATGATATGACGTCTGTCCTTCACAGGTTGATTCTACAAATCACAGATTTCTTCACTCTTCCATCGTCCCCGTATACCAGCTGTTTGACGATGCCTAATTGCCAAAAAGGTCTTTCCTTAACCGGGCTCCGGACTTGGACAACATCGGTCTATATGGTTTGTATCGTCAGATATATTGCTTTTTGGGGGTTCAGGTTGTAAATGGTAAGAGTGCTCTGCTAAATATTCTGTCCTCTGGCAGACTTATCTATATATTTTTCCTCGATGACCTATGTGCGACTTTCTCGCAAGTTTTCTTTCAAAGGAAGTGATTTTAGAGGACTTGTCTATATCTTTGGACTTTGGATCATATTGTTTCTTTTCTTGTTATAGTATTCTTATTTTCCGATACTTGGATTTGAGCTCACGTCGTCTTGCTGCCATACCATGCCTTGTTTTGAGAAGGTCGGTTTCGCTTTACCGGGTAGAGAACAGGAGTGTGTAGTAATTAGGGATTTCGTGTCGTTTGAGAGCTGTGGAAATATATGTTAGGTTTAGGTATAACTTGAGAGTTGGTGCCAAGCGAGGCAAGTGTTCTTGAAATCACATAGTGATTAAAGATGTGAAATAGAGTCAAATGATATGAATGGTCCTAGTGGTGAGGTTTCTCAAATGAGATCCAATCGGTCTTCCTTAAACTCTCTCTAGCACTCTTCTTTCCATAAACTTCAGTTCCAAGGACTGTTACTATTTATAGGTAATTGCTGTCGGTGCACTATTTGATTATTTTCTGAAGTGAACTTCCTTGTCCATTGTTTGAAAGTGAACGAATGATTCCAAATTTGTTATTTTTTCTTTTTAAATCAACACCTTTGTTACAAAGGATTTAGTCGTTGTCTGCTGATATTACGATGTCGAGGAATTTATCCTGAAACGTATTGACAATAACGTTGATAAATATGGACTAAAAGAAGCAGAAGATCATTTCTGGAATATTTAGATACTAATATATATCACTAGCCCGTATCATTAAGTCGTTTGCATGGTGTATTTTGTGAGATAAACATCTATCTTCGATTGGGAGAACCTTTAAGTGCGTGGTACCCGAGTCTACATGGCTTAAGTGAGGTCAATGTCCCACGTTTTGAGTCTAAGTGGGGCCGATCAAATGGTCAGACTTTGTGTTTTTTGTGTTATAATTTAGTTGACCGGTCGAAGATTTCTGTGCATTAGTAAAGTTCAAAACTCTATTTATTATGTTTTTTTTGCTATAATTATGTCTATCTGTCTAATAGCCTCTTCTGATTGTAAGCTTCTTTCATGTATTGTCGATCCTATAGCTTCTTTACGTCCTTGATATTTTTAGTGTTCTAATGCGAGGCCTGAATCCCTAAATGCTTGCGAGTCATCTGTGGCGTCTCATGTGGGAGTAAAAGGATTTGTTAATGATGTTTTTGTGACGCTTCTTCTCCCAAAAGAATTGCAGTTCAATAGTCACATCAATTATAGTAATTTGAATCGATTTGACAGATTATCTTTCTTTTTTGCTTCCTAATATCTATGTATATCCTTTTGATCAACTAAGACATACAAATTTTATATTGTTTGTACTTATAGATCTGTGGTGGTTCGATCGTCAATTTGATGAGATTTGTCTCTTTTGGCCTTATATATTAATACTGTGCCTAACTCATTTTCTGGTGAATAAAGGATCCTCTTGGCAGTTCTCGGTTTGCAATGTCTAAAGTATAGTAACGAGCTTTTTTATGTCTCACTAGTCATAATATTGTTCGATTTTCCTTGGAGATTGAAGCAATACTTGAAGTTATGAGAGAACAAACTCGAAAGAGTGTGTTCAAACTTTGTAGAATTTATTCGATATCTAATTTACTTGGAGGAATTCTTGGATGGATTTGTGATTAGTTAGTATCTGATGGGTGGATTATAACTGTGGACTTGTTTTTCCCATTCTGATTTCAGTTGCCTAATAATATTTGGAGCTGCTGTATAGCCCATTCAGTTTTGACCATTTTTTTATTCCCCAAAAGGATAACGATTTTGAAAGTCGGTAAGCTGTTTAAGCCTCTTGTGATGTAGATCTGGATGGGGTTTTGGTCTTGTCTCGTTCTCTTTCAGATTTCACATAATGAAAATTGACTGAAAGGAGGCAGTTTTAGTGCGGTTTGCTTTGGTGATGGATGTGAAGAGTATCATATGTTGACTTGTGAGTTCCCTGAACCTGTTTTTTATAAAGAACTTACTTTTTTATTTTCTTTTTCTCCTTTCAAATCCATTTGCTAGGAGTGTAGTGTTGTATGATGTCTCGGAAATATTATGTGAATGTGAGTTTGAATTTAGTTATTGTCTGAAAACTTGCCAAAACTGGCGTAGGTAAGTTGTTACAGCTTGTAAGATGCCAGATAATAACCGATCAAAAATTGTTTTCCGTATGACATTGGTAGAGTTTTTCTTTCCTCTTTAAAGGAGAAACTCTATATCGATGTTAGTGGCCCAAGAGGAATTGTTGTGGCTGTCGTCTGTGGCGGGAGGAATATGTGAGGAGAGAGTGTGGTTTTTTGAGCACAGCCATAACAACGTGGGACTGAGCGTCACAGAAAATTATGAAGGGAAAAGTCCCGGTCTTTTCTTGTTTGAAAGTCAAAATCGGTTTTGAAAGAAATGTTCTTCAACAGATCAAGATCAGAATGAAGCTTCTCCCAAGATCTTTTTAAATCGTCATTTAATTCCTCATCCCAACCCATCTCCTGTTCCCACGTCCTTCTCATCAAAAGACGTCCACGCATTGTGACGGGAAGAAACAGGTGAAGAAGTGGAGGTCATCAGAAGAGCTGGTGTCTATAGATCTGGGGATAGGGGGTGTTAACTGTCTTTTCGTTTTTAGCAGCGGGAGGTGGATCTTCAAAGATCACTTAGTCCTGAGGAGAATATATCGGATTGTAAGGTGGTTTTAATGATCAAGTATCGGTTTTCCATATATCGGGCGCTTTTCTTTCTTGGATTTTTGAATGGGGACACTTGCTTGCGCGAGTCATGTACTCGTAAGAAGACTTCTTGTAGTTTTTCTGATCATTTGAATTACAAGATCATATAATTAATCCGATAGCTCATTTTTTTTTAACCTCCTTTTTTTTTCCATATATCTTTGTTATGGTTAAGCTTCATGTATATATGTGTCTGGTTAGTTGTTTGCTGTTACAGATCGCGGATGTGTATTTATTGGTGTTTTTTGGGTTGATTCATTTTTTTTTTTTTTTTTAATATTTAATCTTTCTTATTATAATTTTTTATTTTATTTTTTTCAAATCTAGTAGATGAATATCAATGGTCTGAGGAGGCATATGTTTTTGACGCGTGATAACGAAGTGACGGTCGGCTTCAGAATATATGGTGTTTCTGAGTACAGATTAGATCCGAAGTAGATTATTAAGAAGTAGATCGTACTATAGGCAGTAGAGGATATGCCTCTCTTCTTGTCCCAGAGAGAAACAAATATCCTGTTTCCGCGTTCTTCTTCTTTTTTTGAGGCGAATTTTGCAAAAAATATTGCTCTTTTTGAAATGTCAGCTAACGCTACTATTATTTGTATTAGTTCTAGACTGCCAAAAGTAATTCTATATAAAGTAGATGCCTTTTTGATATTAGATCTCAAGCCCTGGTAGCATTGCTTGATTTAGGGAGGTGACATGTTCCCCTGAAACTCTAAGGCTACACTTAAAACCGGGCTACCTTTGTAGTGACCGTCTGTCCAATCTTTGACTACTTTATTCTGGTTTCTATTTTATGGGAATTAATTGTGCTTTAGTGGTAATCTTTCGGTAGACACCTTGGAACATGTTCAATTGATTCCCATGCTGCCAGATATTTGTTTTAAAAATTCCTTTTATCTCCATAGGTTCTTGAGTCCAATTCTGCCTTGTCAACTCTTGCTTTTCACCCTCGAAATATAATGCAGCCATGAAGCTATCTTGATGGTTTGATAGGTACTTGTTGCATATGCAATCAATCTCTCTGTACCATGGACATCTCCACATGGTACTTTCCTTCTTTAAAACTCTATACTGTCTGAATTTGTTTACCTTTTCGTTGTCTTTTGGCATTCCTTAGCTTCTTGGTTTTTTTTGTTTTTTTTTTTCTTTGATCAGTCATCTTTTTCAGCTTGATACCAAATTGATTCTAATTCTCTGTTAAGGTTTTCGTCGGACGTCAAACGCTAGTCCAGATCGAGTATGATTATCAGGGTTATTATTGGATTCTATAGTAAGAAGTATTTTGGGTCCATGATGGATTTATCCAGATTTGATTCATGTGATACGGTTTTGATTTGATGTTGGAAAGAGAGAGAAGACAGTAGTCATTGAGGATTTCCTTTCTTTTGAACACCCAACGAAGGATTTTGAAAAAAATTTGACGCTATTCTTGAGTATGTTGAGTAAGTAAAATCTCCTAACAGGACCCTGTAAAAAGGAATAATATCCATGACATGATTCGATAGCACTTCCCTTAATGCAGTTACTAATTTGAAAAGATGCTTCATGGATAGAGCAATTCTATACCTATAGAAGGTCAATCACTATTCTCCACCTTATACTCTCATCATGTTTCAACTTGAATAAATAAAATACGATCTGCTTATTCTTGAAATCCGTTTTTGATCGAATTGGTTAAATTCCAGCACCTCATTTCAACTTATTCCTTTTGACTCTTCAAAACCGATGTTTTTTTTTTAAATACCAGTGATCGTATGATGCATATTGTTGGCATATTTTTTTTTGTAAGGGTTATGAATTTGTGCATTTTCTTCAGTTTTATTTCTCACGTTTCGTTTTTTGTTTTGTGAGCTATTTATTTTCTGTGACTGGCGCTTCTTTCCAGATAATTTCTATTAATTATTGCTTTTTGTTGTCTCGTTAATGAGGTTAGTTATCTGTTAAGTTATCTTCTCACATTTATATATCCTAACTTTTTCTAGTTACTACTCTGCTGTTTGCATTATAACTCTCGTTTGATAGCCGTAAATTCCAAAAGGCACCTGCATCCAACCACCTCTGCTTACCCACCTTCTTCTCATTGTTAAGGAGATGGGATATGATGAGGGGGTTTTTTTATATTTAATTTTTCTGATTGTAGATGGCTACCAAGTGTTTAATTACACTAGATGATTATTTGATAACATCTCCTCCTCCGTAGTCAAGGAAATTCCGGGTAAGAATGAATGTTGAATGGATTCTGCGGTACTGACTGGACCTTTTTTTCTTTGGACTTGTACTAGCATCTTGGTTGCCATAATCAGCAGATGAATGTGAGTCCGAGTCTTTAACTGAAAGAGTGACAATCTGGGTGGATGTTCAGTTCCGTATTGGTTGTGGTTCGAGAGCTAATTTGTATGGTTTGCTGATGCTTCGTGCTAGCTTTTTTTATTTATCTATTTTTTATATTGCATCTAAAGTCCGGCTAATTTGATGCATGGCGCTCTCTCTATGCGGCCGAGTCGGTATAGTCGGCGTTTGTATTTAGGGCATAAGAGGGTTACAGGCTTTGGTGAGTTCTTCCATAAAAGCTTACTACTTTCTTGGGAATCGCATTTTTTCAGTTTTTTTTAGCGTATGTTAGTGTAGTTGTTGATAGATCTGTTCGAAGTTTAGCCAGGCGCTTCACCTGCTTCGATTTGGCTTGTGCGGGATAATGTATAGTGTTGAAGAAGTTGATTCTTTTTTTGATTTTTCGGTAGTATAGAACTTGCATCTTCTTAGAAATTTGATTGAATGTAGCTAAGAGTAGTCTTCTCGCCCCTCTCATTGATGGTCTCTCTCATTGAGTTTTGAAGACTATGTGATAATTTGGCAAAGAATTGACTTAATAGTAAGGGATAATTCCTTCTTGGAGGGTTAATTTTTATTTCTCTGCAAGAAATGTCTTGTGGTAATTTTTATTTCGTCATATTACAATTGTTGCACTTGAGTAATTTCATGACACCTGCGAGTTTTTTTATTGGGGGTGTCTGGGTATTCCTGTGCATAGATACCCTCCTCCAATATAATCTATTATTTGCACCAAATTCTTTTCAGTTCGTGCATAGTTTGCCTCTTTCACCTTCGATCACTTAAATATTATTCTGATTTTCGTTAAGTATATTATAACTCATTATAACAGGAGCTTTGTACATTTTGTGTGCAAAAGCGAATCAATTATCTACAATGTACTTCATCAAATATAAATTTTTTAATATTATTTTAGGAGCCTACCTCATAGTTGAATTGATATTAGTACAGGTGCTCCACTCTTTTCGTGCAAAGACCAGATAAAATGTGGATTTCAAATACTGGATTTTTGATCGCTCGGTTAGATCGCTGTCTGTAAAATCCTATATATTTTCAAATGACTAAAGAAAAGATCTGAGATTGTTAGTTCGGTCTGCCTCACTTTTCCTCGAAAAAGTTTTTGTCATTTCAAAGAGGTATTTGATCTCTTGTGTTATGGTTTGGGGTAGGGAGTGGACTTCAGCCTAGGTTTGTTTGGTCGAGTTGGTTCCTCCGAGGAGACTGATTGATCGTAATGTATTGATGCTTGAAATAAATGAGCAATTTTTTTGCTGCTTGAAGATCGTTAGTCTGGCTTGTTTGATAAACTAACCAGATTTTCATCTAACATACCCGAATTGTATAATCTGTAAGATTATGATCTGTATTCTGCTAAATCCAAAGCTCTCAATGTGTCGCCGTTCCATATTTTGCTCACTCCTTCGATTCTTGAAAGATACCTTCTGTGAATTTAAAGAAGATGAGTATTTTTTTATTTCAATCTCATCTTTGACATCTATGAGTGTGTAAATACTGAAAGTTGTGTCTTATGCTATTGCTCTTCACGCACGTGGCTGGCGTGGAGTCTTTCAGTGAGAGGTGGTCTAAGTGTTTTGGGCCGTAGAGTTGTCTCCGTTCTACTGTGCTTTTCCTTGCTGGCGTGGTCCTTCCTCTTCAGAACTCATAGCTCCTCTACCTACTCCAAATTCTGTAGAGATAGAATTTTCCATCTCTTCAAGCAGTGATGAAACTGCAACAATATCAGTGGACTCCATTTTTTGTTCTTAATCAGGATGTCACGTGACAAGTTTACTTAAAAAGAGATATAGTAGAAGAAGAAAAAATACTTGAGTGATACCTTATGGAGTTTTAATACAGTACTTTAAATACAATATGCAGTATGTATGCACTCACACACACACACAAATATATTTATAGAAAATATTTAAGTCTTGCGCAATTAATTGCCAGACCTTTTAAGTAAACTCTCACAATGAAAGCTTAGATTTTTAAAGAAAGTTAATTTCTTTATGAGTTTGAGTATACGCTCATATTTTTCGTAAAAAAGAAATATTTCATGAAATTTGTTATTTTTAGGATATACGCAAATCACGTATATGAATTTTATGCCCTAAAAAAACTAATTTATGCTTTGATTTTCCTAGGTCTAATTTAGGTTACCCTATTTGAAAATCCCTTCGAATGAGTAAAAAATCTTCCTTTTGAATTTGCACAATAAATGTTACCCAAACTTTTATTTGGTTACAAACTAGTTTTATAACTTCATTCGAAATCAAATCATTTCTTGAAATTGCGGCTTTAAGTTTAAATTTTTTTTTTAAATAGCAAATAAAGCAAATATATACAATTTCTTATAAACTTGGGCTTTTTAATAGTTCTAAAATTTTCAATACTAAAATAAGCCATATATTGATTTTTTTCCCCCCCCCGCTCAAAAAAAATAAAAAATATATTTACAACTTTTTATTGAAAGAAGAGAACTTATGTTGAAAGGGGAGTTCTAACAACTTTTATTTAAGTTAAAAGATTTCCATATGAAAAAATAATATCTTCAAACTTTATTGATGTGATAAATTCATACTTTCAATTTTATGCTTTAATAAAATCCAAACATATCATTTTGATACAAATTTTATTGACATATTTACACTTTTATATGAGGTCTTCTCTTTTTCTTTAAAGCTTTTTTTTATTTTTCTGAATTAAAGAAATTGAATTTACGATTTTTAAATGATTCTGAGCAATATCAGTCTATCGAATATGGTCTCTATCGATTGTATGATTTCAAATGTGCTGTCTGTCAGCGTGGTCTTATGTTTAGTGCCTTTTTCTCTATAAAATTTGTTCAATTTCATATGCCGATGGCTTTTGTAATATTTTCGATAAAGAAACAACTATAAGGAGTATTTTACTAATGACGTTGATAATAGAATAATTTTTTTTCAGTAATCTATGAATATGGTAATACACAGAGTTGAAAAATCCTATCCTGATACTTTTGTGAGAAGAATTAAGTATACCCTTGTTACTTTTTTTGAATATATATGGTGGGTGGGCGCTCGCGCATTTTGAACAAAGCATCCAAGTTTATGATGTATCTTCAGCTCTTTATACAGTTATTTTGATGGTTAATGTTGCTTCTAAATGAAGCTTTGATTTGAAATGTTCGGATCTGATGCTATATTGATCTTTATGGTACTATTCGATTATTGATCTTCTATGTTAAAGCGATTGCTGCTATATTCATGGTTATCCATATTTTTAGAATTGCAATTTTTTATTGCCTTCTATTGTGGGATTAGTATAGGACCGGGAACGTAGCTATTGCTCCTAAATCTAACTTCATGAATAGCTGTTGCAAACGTAGGCACGAAGATTATAAATGAAAGCCTCAAATAACGCGTCCTTTGCAGACTTAATCACGAAGATCGATACTCTCGGTGTCCAACTTGGTCCAAATATAGTTATCCTATCTACACATTTCGTTCGTTATACAGTCTAATCTTTTTTATTTTTAACTCTTTAATCACATTCTAAAGATTGAATTCATGCAAAGATACAATATCTTGTAAAGCTTGGTGTACATTTCCGTTTTCTATTAACTATTCAGACAGACCTGAAAAATACTGACTTTGTTGTCTGAATATTGAGATTTATAAAGCAATTTGTAACTTAATAAGTTTTCAAAATTTTGAATAGAGTACTGAGAAGGATTATTTTTGCACGTGCGAATCCTTACTTCCATCAGATCAAGCTATATCCCGCAAGAAACCAACCAACAAGCCGACACTATTCCCCTAAAGCTGTTTTATAATATATATATAGTTAGTGTTTAGTATTAATATTTTAATTTTAGGTATTTTTTTTATTATATTATTTTTTGTTTTATAGTTTTATGTTTAGCTTAATGTAGGTGTTTTTTATATTTTCTTGCATTTTGTATATATCACTCCTGTAGGTAATATTTTTTTTATTTTTAATAAGATATATAAACATTTTATTAATTAACTTTGGGGGTGTGAAAAATAAATATTATTAAGGAAACATCTATTTCAAATTTTCACTCTAATTTATATTTTTACATTTTTAATAATAGTGAAAGACTAATTTTTGAATAAATTTACTGATTTTATTTTAACTAATGTCCGTTAAGTGTATATTTATGACCTTACAAGAAAAGGTTATTTTTATTCTTCAG
>JABUQX010085707.1:25000-33827 GCA_015478945.1 Trachelipus rathkii
CTCTTACTCTAGAGGCTGGCTAGCATCATTTCATTTGTCTATATTAGAATGAAGTCGTCTTTACATAAATGTTAGAAGGTTAAGTAATAGATGAATTAAGTATTAGGTGAGGATAGTTAGCAGTACCTATAAGTAAGTATAGTGAGCAGATGGAGGCACAGTAGCAGATTAGCATCATTAATTGCAAAATTAGAAAAAAATATATTAAGATAATAAGTGTAAAACGGGGGAACACTCACGATATAATAGATTTTAAAGAATTAAATCGAATAGAATAAAGGAAGTATCCTATCATATATTATATTAATATATATAATATAGATATATATATATATAATATTATATATATATAGTATATATATTATATATATATATATACTATATATATATATTATTATATATTATAATAATATATATATATTAAATTTTATAATATATTAAATATAATAATTATATATATATATATATAATTATATAATATATACCGTATATATATATATATATATATAATTATATAATTAGTATTATATATATATATATATTTAATTAATAATATATATATATATATATATATATATATATAATATATATACTGTAATATATATATATGAATAATATATATAGTATACGTATTAGTATATAGTATTTTTGTGGAAAAAAGCCTCACTACTTAAAAATATATAAACTCACCTTATTCAATTTATGATTAAGATCTAAATTTAACAATTATTTTATATACTTACCTTATACTATATATAAGCATAGATAAAATATACTTTTGAGTGATATTAAATGTGATCATTAAATAATCACACAAAATATATAGATATTAGAGAGTAAGTATAGATAGAACGTTTTATTTTTTATAGACTTAAATTGTTGCTTTCAGAGATGTCCTTAATAAAAATTATGTTATAAATAAAATTGTCTCAATTATCCACAAAATCTTATTTTATAATTTATGTCTCTCTAATAGTTCTGTTTCTTACTTCTCTAAATTTAGCATATGCATAATTTAGGACAATTTTTATCATAAATTTAGAAGTGGGAACGGGCTAGTTTATTGTATTATTATTAGTAAAACGCGGATTTTTTTATACACAGTTTAAAAAAAAATAATAAATTATTTGAGTGTTCATATGGTATAAAAACGCAAAGCAGTTAATACCAAAAATTATAACTGTTTATAATGAAATAAATATATTGACTATATAAATTAAAATAATAATATATAATAAATATTGACTTTAAATATATATATATACACATAAGTAAACCACAAACAAATCACATTGTGTTTTATGGAATAATCAATTCGGAGGCTCTCGGTATTTATTTTTTTTTATATATAAAAAAAAAACCATTGTTTTTCCACCCCGCCTGACGTTACTCCGCATTCATTTAAGCAATGTACTTTGCATTTACATATGGTAAAGATAATATACGCCTATAACTCATGATAATGGTACATATCAATAGGAGCCGAGTGCAATTGAAATACATTATTTTTAATCGCTATAGCTAATCATGACCTAATCATGTTTTTATTATACTGAGCTCTAATAAAAAATATATATATAATTATTATTATTATGTTATATTAGTATCTTTGATATAATATATATATATTTAAGTGTAATTTAGTTTTATATATTGAATGGTATAACTGAATAATTAGTTAACTACTATACTTAAGCTAATAAAATAAAGAAAATAGTTTAGATTCAAAATTGTGATAATATGAAATATATATCTGAACTAAGTAATATATAGAATATAGCACGAGCTCACTAAATTATCTATTGCTCTAGTAAATATATTAGACAACTGAATGTATTTGCAGAGCTGGGCGTTGCGCCACCGCAGTTGTAGCCTATGGCGTCTCATATCATCTATATAAATTTACGTAGGCGCAAAGGTACCGCAATAAGGCCTAGACAACTCTAATTTTTAAAAAGTTCGACTAAGCATAGGCTCTCAGTCAGTTCTCGCGTCACTATTTAGCCGCGCCTTATAATGACAGTGAAACATATCATTATTTTTATTTACCTATTAAAATAGTTAGAATAGAAGAAGACATTGAGGTGCTGAACTATTGCAACATTGCATAATATTAATACTAGATATGGTATTTATAAAAATTTAAGTTTATGTTAAATATATATTCATATAATATATTTAAATATATATTTTGATATTTGAAATGTGCTAATATATGAAAATTTACTGTTTATTTTTTATTTTTTTTATAATAATATTGATGATCTAATTTTATAAATCGCTAGCAAGGAAAAAAAAAAAAAACATTTTAAAGAAAATTAGATTCACGAATGTATTTAGTTGTTATAACTGTGTTTATAAGTTTTTTCTGTACCTCTTTTTTCGGAGTACTGATGCAGTCACCTTATTTGTAATTGATGAAAAAATAGCGATATTCTAATATAAGCACAATTTAATACTCACTTATCGATTAATACGTTCATTTTTTTTCATTTGTATTATGTAATTAAACAATTCTTTCAGTATGACCATTTTGCATAATAAAATAGAAAATAATATTATCGTTATACTCTTAAGAAATCGTTAGAAGATCGACAGTTTCTATATAATATAATATCATTCGTGTATAAGCAAGATGGCAGCACGAGTATTGGGAGGACCGCCTTATGATATATATATTATTATATAGTTAATAAATATATATATTAATATATATATATATATATAGTATATATATATAGATATATATATTATATATATAATATATATATAATTATATATATATTAATATTATATATTTAATTAATATTAATATATATATATAATAGATATATATATATAATATATTAATATATATATATATATATATATATATATTATATATATAAATATATATTATATATATATATTATATATAATAATATTATATATTAATATATTATATATATATATATTATAGTAATAAATTAAATATATATATATATAATATATATATATATATATATGATTATAATTATTATTAATATATATATATATTTAATATATATATATATAATATATTATATATTTTATATACTATTATAATATATATTATATTAGATATATAGATATATATATATATATAATATATATATATATATATATATATATATATATATATATATATATATATATTTATATATATAATATATATATTTATATATATATATATACTATATATATATTTATTTTTTGTATATATAATCTTATATATATTATATATATAATATATATAATATATATATATATATATATAATATATATATATGTAATAATAAATACTATATATATATATATACAATATATATATTAATATATATATATATATATATATATTATTATATATAATATAATATATTTTTAATATAATATTAATATATATATATATTAATTATAATATATGAATATTATATAATATATATATAATTATATATATAATATATATAATAAAGAATGAAGTTGAAAATAAGGAAATAATTAAAAATATCAAATAAAAGAAATATATTTCAATACCTATTTCAAGTGTTTTTGAAGTGGAGCTGAGCTATTACATCCTTCATCCTTTCCTTCTTCCTCTTCAACTTCATCTCTTCCCTCATCCTCATCTTCTTCTTCTTCTTCTCATTTTCTTTTGATTCTTCCTTATTGTCTTCTTCATCTTCTTCTTCCCTTTCTTCCTCATCTTCTTCTTACTCTTCCTCGTCATCCATTTCCTCATCCTCTTCTTCCCCTCCTCCTAGTTTTCTTATTTCCCCTTCTTCCAAATTCTTCTCCTCATTTTATTCTTCATCACCTTCTTCTTCCTCATCTTCTTTGTCATGCTTTTACACATGTTCCCTCTTCTTCCTCATCCTTCTCATTTTCTTCTTTCCCTTCTTCATCATCCTTCTCCTCCTCATCTTCTCCTTCCCTTTCTTCCTCATCTTCTTTTTCCTTTTCATCGCCATCTTTTTCCTCATCTTCTTCCCCTTCTTCCTCATCCTCCTTAAATTTTTTCTTTCCCTTCTCCTCATCTTCCTCATTCTCCTTCAATATTTAAACGTACCACGATTGCTTTCCCTTATTACTCCAAACTTGCATTCAAAAGTGACCGAAAAAATATGCCATCAAAAGCACTCGGCCTGAATGAGTATGAATAAATCTCATTGAATGAAATGACGTTTTTCAACGGTAAT
The DNA here is from genome assembly GCA_015478945.1 of Trachelipus rathkii. Taxonomy (NCBI): domain Eukaryota; kingdom Metazoa; phylum Arthropoda; class Malacostraca; order Isopoda; family Trachelipodidae; genus Trachelipus; species Trachelipus rathkii. The sequence goes on from JABUQX010085707.1 coordinate 29,215, forward strand.
GATCGAGCTTCTATTCCTATATATATAATATATATAAATATTAATATATACTATAATATATTAAATATATTAATATAAATTATATATATATTTAATATATTATATATATTAATATATATAATATATTATATATATATATATATATATATATATATTATATATATATATATATTATAATAATAATATAAATATTATATTATATATTATATAATATAGTATTACTAAATATATATATATATATATTAATATATATATATATTAATATATTAATTAATATAATATTTAATAATAATATATTATATATATAATATATATGTATATAATATATATATATAATATAATATATATATATAATATTATATAATATATAATATATTTATATAATATATATATATATATATATATACAAGTATAATATAATATTAATATATATGATATTTTTATATATATTAATATATATATATATTATATATATATATATATATATATATATATATATATAAATATATATATAATATTTTATAATTAATATATATATATAATATATATATAATGATATATTATATATTAATAATATTATATATATACTAATTATATATAATTATATATATTAATATATATATATATATATATATATATATATATATATTATAATTAATATATTAATTATATATATATATATATATATATATATATATATAAATATTATATATATATATATAAGATAAAAATATATATAATATTATATATTATATATATATATATTATATATATATATATAATATATATATATAATATATATTATATTATTATATTACATATATATTATACAATAATAATAATATATAATAATATATATTATATATATTATTATTAATATATATATATATATATATAATATATATATTCATTATATAATATATATATATATATAGTATTATATTAATATATATAATATATAATATATATATATTATTATTATATTAATTTAATATATTAACATGAGTATATACAGTAGCTACTTATAGTATATAAAAGCATAACTAATATAACATATGGCAACTATAGTAACTCTTAGATATAAATTTGCAATTTTCCTTAGGGTAGTAGTAAACATTGGACCACAATAATAAGACATGAGAGGAGGAATGAGAGGACGTTATATAATATTAGTTACTCGGTATTTTAATATTTAACAAATAAAATATATTAATAAAATTAGTAGTATCTATTCATCCTTTTATAAAAGCAATGCTATTATTTATATATTAATTATATATATTTCACTAAAGTTTACTTGCAAATAAATTTATCGTAAACAGGCACCTCAAGGCCTGCAAAAAATTCTGCAGGTGAGCGCTAAAGGATATAGCTGACTATAGGGCTAGGTGCGCTCATTGATGTTGTAACAATAAAAGTAATATAAGCGCAAAGGCGATAAGTGCAACTAGGTCCGGTACTCGTGATACTAACATTAATCAGCTGACTATAGGAGTACAACCGCAGGCGTCAACTTCACTATAAATAATATATAGCGCGCCCAGCTCTGAGTAACATTATATGACTCACATATATAGGTATATTATAGTCTATATATATTAGTCTCATTTAAATGTCTTACATAAGAACGTCAATCTTTTCTCTTTCTCAATTGTTTCTATTTAGGCAAATTTACGGATTAGTAATCCAGTATTCAAGATAATCAAGATGGCTGGAATAATACAAATTCTTTAATTTAACCATAGATAGATGACACAATCAGTCTTAGGATATTATAAAAAAATTAAGAAAATACATGAAACAATTTAATTAAATAAATACATACAATGTATTAATTTAGAAACGTCTTATGTAATTAAACTGGTTATAATAAACCTACAAATACGGCACTATCGCTCATGTGAGTTATAGCAAACGTATGTAAACAGAAATAATTATATAATAGCTTATATCTATAGTTAATATTTTAAGAATTATATTAATTATCAACATCAGAATAGTAAACTCTTCCTTCACAAATAGAGTTTCTGATTATAAACGTGGGACTAGCTCATCCAAAATGGTCGAGTACTAGTAGTTCAAGTGGTCCACATCAGACATCAAAAAAAATTCAGCATAGAGCTGCCAATAAGTTATTAATTGAATAGGTTCAGGTATTAGCGTTAGTTAAGGTTATAGTTAGATTAGTAATATATATATATATTATATTTAATTTTTTTGAGTTAGAGTTAGGTTAGGTTACGGTTAGGTTAGGTTATAGTTTAGGTTTCAAGTATTTCTTATATGTAATATTAAGTTTATTTGTGATTTCAGTTATATAGTGTATTAGGTTTAGTAGGTTGTTAAGTTTTGTTGGATCTTTAGGTTAGTTAGATTAGGTTATTAGGTGTATTTGGGTTAGGTTATGAGGTTAAGTATGTTAGTATATTTAAGTTTATGTATTGAGGATTCGTTAGAGATAAGAAAACTTATCTATAAATAACCAAATTTTACCTCATACTAAAAATGTGAGGTACGCACCATATTTAGTATACCTGTCGACCATCTTTAGGTACTATCTCGATAAAATACTATCAATCTAAACTAGAAAGAGTTTTAAAAAGTTTTGAAAGAATAAACCACGTTGACATCTCAGCAAAGCATATCCCGTTCGTTATTTCAGTCCCGCGATCGGGAAAAGTCATGTTACTCTTACCGAAAAAAGAAAATGTAATTTTTACGTTGATAGATATTCTTTCGAAACAGCACAATATATATATATATATATATAATAATATATTATATAATATATATTATATATATTATAATATATATATAAAATATATATATATATTATATTATATAATATATATATATATATATAAATATTAATATATTATTATTATATATATATTATATAATATATATATATATATATATATATATATATATATATATATATATTATAATTATATATATACTTATATATATATATATATATATAGTCAGAGGTGGGCACCGCGCTCATTTAGGGGTAGTCCGCTAGCGCACCTCCGCACCTTGAGAAAACCATCCAAGATATATGATTCATACTCTACACAAGGGAGAGCAACATCAATAAGAAGACCTAGCAACTGGGGTGGTGAGAAGAAGTTTCGAAGGATCCTTGGATCCCCCAATTTCCTTGAAACTTGTTAGAAAGAACATAATGTGATCCTTCTTAGAAAGATCACAAGAAAAAAAATATCAAGAATATTAAGAACAGAAGTAGGCTAGAGTTGTGTATTCAAAGAAGATATTATAGTTGTATGGAAGATTATGTCAAGTAGATAGATGAGGAAGCTGAGTTATTGAGGTATTGAAAACAACTATGTTTTCTTTAACGTACCTAAAGAAAGGTACGAGAAAGATGAGAGATCTGTTGCTTCAAGGCTACCCCTCCTAGCATCATTTATTTGCTGTTGAATGAGTCGTCTTTCAAATTAGAAGGAGTAATGATGATAAGTGGTGGAGTTATCAGCCTAAGAGTGGAGAGGAGGCACAGTAGCAGATAGATCATTAATGCAAAATAGAAAAAAAGTTGAGATAAAAGTGAATACCGGGGAACACCACGATAAATAGATTTAAAGAATAAATCGGATAGAAAATGGAATGTATGCCTTCATATATATATATATATATATATATATATATATATATATAATATATAGATATCTATATATATATATATATATATATATATATATATATATATATATTATAAAAAAATAGATAGAAAAAAATATAGTGTATATTTATATATATATATATATATATATATATATATATATATACCGTATATATACTATATATATATATTATATATATATATATATATATATATATATATATATATATATATATATATATTTATATATATATATATATATATATATATATATATATATATATAATTGATAATAATCCAAAATTTGCTTTAGAGAAAAGTAAATAAATGTTTTTTTTTTAAATTAAATTGTTGCTTCAGAGTTTTTAATAAAAATATTTTGGCTCAAAAATATTATCATAAATGCTATATATACTATAACAGTTTAAAAAAAAATAAAATATTAATTTTATAGGTATAAAAACCAAGTAAACAAAAAAACTGTTTTTATGAAAAAATGCATAATTAAAAAAATTAAAATATTGACTTTAAAGATATAAAACCCAAGTAAACCAAAAAAAATCCATTGGTTTTTATGGAAAATCATTGGGGTTTGTTTTTTTTTTATAAAAAAAAACATGTTTTTCCACCCTGATATATATATATATATATATATATATATTATTATATATATATATTATAATATACATGCAGATATTATTAAATGTATATTATTTAAATACTATATATATTATCTATATATATTTATATATATTATATATATATATATATATATATATATATATAATATATATATATATATATATATATATATATATATATATATTATATATATAAATATATATATATATATATATATATTATATTATATATATAGGGAAAGTGTCAAGTTCCCGTTTTAATTCAGTATTAAATTTAGCTATAATTATATTTTTAATATATTTGATATATTTGAAATATGATACTA
>JABUQX010085708.1:0-30027 GCA_015478945.1 Trachelipus rathkii
CAGACTGGTCCAGGCAGTGTTAGGCAGGCATGCGGCTAAGGCAGGAAGTTCGGTCAGGGCAGAGCTGATCAGGCAGTTAGGTCAGGTCAGGACATTATTAGGCCTTGCAGGTCATGGCAGGTCTAGGGAGGCAGGCAGTGCAGGTCAGGCAGGAAGGCAGGCATGCTAGGCTAGTCAGGCAGGCAGGCAGTCAAGGACGCTGTCAGTTCATTGAAATTACCACATATCGATGTTATATTTATCATTTAGGTTCATACAGAGTATTTATTTTTATCGAATTTACTTGATGTGTTTTCTTTCAGTTTCGTCGTCTTTCTATATAGCTATCTGAATAGGAAATTCTTACTGGTGGTATAAGCAGATGAATCGTATAAACCCCAGAGTTTAAATCAGGTGTTTATTTCAAGATACCTCTTTGTTATTCGCAGGCAGGCAGGCAGGCAGGCAGGCAGGCAGGCAGGCAGGCAGGAAGGCAGGCAGGAAGGCAGGCAGGCAGGCAGGCAGGCAGGCAGGCAGGCAGGCAGGCAGCAGGCAGGCAGGAGGCAGGCAGGCAGGCAGGCAGGCAGAGCAGGCAGGCAGGCGGGCAGGCAGGCAGGCAGGCGGCAGGCAGGCTAGGCAGGCAGGCAGGCAGGCGGCAGGCCAGAGCAATCAGGCAGGGCAGGCAAGGCGGCCGGCAGGCAGAGCTAGGCAGGTCAGGCAGGCAGGCCGGCATTTCAGGCAGGCAGGCAGGCAGGGCAGGCAGGCAGGCTAGCAGGCAGTGCAGGCAGGCAGGAAGGCAGCAGGCAAGGCGAGGCAGGCAAGGCAGGCGGCAGGCGGCAGGCGGCAGGCGGCAGGCAGGCAGGCAGGCAGGCAGGCAGGTTGGCAGGCAGGTTGGCAGGATCAGGTATAGCAGGCAGGCAAGCAGGCAGGCAGGCAGGCAGGCAGGCAGGCAAGGCAGGCAGGCAGGGGGTGTCAGGCAGGCAGGCAGGCAGGCAGGCAGGCAGGTTCAGGCAGGCAGGCAGGCAGGCAGGCAGGCAGGCAGGCAGGCAGGCAGGCAGGTCAGGCAGCTAGTTCATTTTAAGATACCACACTATCGATCGTAATATTTTCCTATTTAGGAGTTATACCTAAAGTGTTTATTTCAAGATTTTACTTTTTTTCCATTTATCCCTTTCTATAATAGCTATCAAATAGAAATTACTGTATCACAAAACGTATAAACCCCAAAGAGTTTCAAATCAGATGTTTTATTTCAAGATACCTCTTGATTTAAAGGTTTTTTGACTATTCGTTAAAAATGGGACATTAAAAAATGTTCCAAAAAATATTAGAATATTTGTTATTCGCAGGTAGGCAGGGAGCAGGTAGGTCAGGCAGGCAGGCAGGCACAGGCAGGCAGGCAGGCAGGCAGGCGGCAGGCAGGCCGCGCAGGCAGGCAGGAGGCTTGGCAGGCAGGCAGCGCAGGCCATGGCAGGCAGGCAGGCAGGCAGGCATGTAGTTCTATGAAATTTCCTATGCAATCATCTGATTTTTCTTGTGTATTTACAAAGTGTTTATTTCACGATTTATACTTCTTTTTTTTTGCCATTTACCTTTCTATAATGCTATTAAATAGAAATTCACTGTATCACAAACGGTATAAACCCCAGAGTCAAATCAGGTGTTTTTTTCAAGATACCTTTTGATTTAAATACTTTTGCATACAAAAAACAGTTAAAAATATCCTAAAATGTTCTAAGAAATTCTTCATGAGCAGGTGGCAGGCAGGCAGGCAGGCAGGGGCAGGCAGGCATGGCAGGCAGGCAGGCAGGCAGGCAGGCAGGCAGGCAGGCAGGCAGGCAGGCAGGCAGGCAGGCAGGAAGGCAGGCAGGCAGGCAAGGCAGGCAGGCAGTTAGTTCATTGAAAAAACCACATATCGATGTTTTTTATGGATTTACAATTTACAGTTTCATACAAAGTAGTTTAGATTTCACAATTTTCTTTTTTTTTTCAATTTACCTTTCTATCATAGCTTATCAAATACGAAGTCACTGTATAACATACGTTTAAATCCTGATTGAAATTCAGGTTGTAATTTTGGAACCTTATTAATCCTTGCGCATGATTACCGATCTCAATTGAAACTCATTAAAAATGTCAGAAATATGTTGAAATGAAGGAAAATCGGGATGAAAACCACCGCAGACCCATAAACAAATATTTTACGATAACAAAAATCCGTTAAAATGCGACTTTCGAAATATTTTTTGCTAGAAATGTTTATAATTATAGAAAAAAGGTTAATAAAATCCATCGAAACCCACAATACAAATGCATAGCACACGAACATTTTTCTCAAGGGGGGGCTCCGCCCCCGGTACCCCCTTGATTTAAAGTTTTTTTTGACTATTCGTAAATGTGGTACATTAAATGTCCCCAGAAAATATATAGAATATTGTTATTCGCTAGGCAGGGCTAGGCAGGCAAGGCAGGCAGGCAGGCAGGCAGGCAGCAGTAAATTTTAAAAACACATATCGATGTATATTTACTATTAAGTTCATACAAAGTGTTTATTTCACGATTTTACTTCTTTTTTCCCATTTACCTTTCTATAATAGCTATCAAATAGAAATTAACTGTATCACAAAACGTATAAACCCCAGAGTTCAAATCAGGTGTTTATTTCAAGATACCTCTTGATTTAAAGGTTTTTTGACTATTTGTAAAATGGGACACATTAAAAATGTCATAAACATTATATATGAATATTGCTATTCGCAGGTAGGCCAGCAGGCAGGCAGGCAGGCACGTTGCCATCGGCAGCAGGCCAGGCAGGCTGTGCTGTTTCTGTTCGCTTCGGGGGCCAGGCAGGCAGGCCGGCAAGGCAGGCGGCAGGCAGGCAGGCAGGCAGGCAGGCAGCAGGCAGGCAGGCAGGCAGGCAGGCAGGCAGGCAGGCAGGCAGGCAGGCAGGCAGGCAGGCAGGCAGGCAGTAGTTCCATGAAATAATCACATATCGATGTTATATTTCCTATTTAAGTTCATACAAAGTGTTTATTTCACGATTTTACTTCTTTTTTCCCATTTACCTTTCTATAATAGCTATCAAATAGAAATTACCTGTATCACAAAACATTTAAATCCAGAGTTCAAATCAGGTGTTTTTTCCAAGATAGCCTCTTGATTTAAAGGTTTCTTTGACTATAGGTTTTTTTTGTCTGTCAAAGTTAGTCATGAAAATATTTTATTAAGTATTTGTTATTCGCAGGTAGGCAGGCATGGCAGGCAGGCAGGCAGGCAGGCAGCGGCAGGCGGCAGGCAGGCAGGCGAGCTGGCAGGCAGCAGGCAGGCAGGGTCAGGAGGCAGGCAGGCAGGCAGGGCAGTGCAGGCAGGCAGACAGGCAGTCAGGCAGGCATGCAGGCAGGTCAGACAGGCAGTCAGGCAGGCAGGCAGGCTGGGCGGCAGGCAGCGCAAGCAGGCACGGCAATGCAAGGCCGGCCAGACAATGCAAGCAGGCAGGCAGGCAGGCGAGGCAGGCAGGCAGGTCAGGCAAGCATTTGTGCAAAGCAACGGCAGGCAGACATGCAGCAGGCAGGCAGGCATGGCGGCAAGTCAGGCGGCAGGCAGGCAGGCAGTGCAGACAGGCAGTGCAGGTAGGTCCGGGGCAGGCGTAGGCAGTTGCAAGGCGGCAGGCAGGCGGCAGTACAGGCCGGCAGGTAGGCAGGTCAGCGTCATCAGGGCATGGCAGGCAGGAGGTCAGTGCAGGCAGTGCAGGCATGGCATGTGCGGCGGCAGTGCTAGTGCCAGGCAGACAGGCAGTGCAGGCAGGCAGGCAGGCAGGTCAGGCAGGCAGGAAGGCAGGCAGGCCGGCAGGCAGGCAGGCAGGCAGGCAAAATGACGGGCAAGCAGGGCGGCAATGCAGTGCAGGAGGCATGCAGGCAGGCAGGCATGGAAGTCAGGCAGGCAGACAGGCAGCTGGCAGGCAGGATTGCAGGCAGGCAGGCATGCTTGCAGGCAGGCAGGTCAGGGAGGCCAGGCAGGCATGGCAGGCAGGCAGAAGGCAGGCAGGGCGGCAGGCATTGGAAAGTACAGGCAAGCAGGCAGCGGCGGCAATCTTCAGGCAGGCATTCAGGCACGGCAGCAGGCAAGGCCATACAAGGCGGAGGCAGGCCAATACAAGCAGGCAAGGTCAGGCAGGACAGGCAGGCAGGTGTCAGGCAGGCAGAGGCAGCAGCAGCATGGCAGCATGCAAGAGGCAGGCAGAGGGCTAGCAGGCAGGCAGGCAGGCGGAGGCAGGCAGGCAGTACATTAGGCAGCACGGCAGGCGGCAGGCGGATGGCAGGCAGGCAGGCGAGGCAGGCAGGCAGAGCAGGCAGGCAGGTTAGGCAGGTTCAGGCAGGCGGAAGGCAGGTCAGGCAGACAGGCCGTGCAGGCAGGCGCAGGAGTGCAGGCCCAGGCGAAGGGCAGGGAGGCAGGCAGGAGGCAGGCAGGCATAGCAGGCAGGCAGGCAGGCAGTGCATGCAAGGCAAGGCAGGCAGGCAGGCAAGCAGTGAAGGCAGACATGCAAGCAGGCAGGCGGCAGGCCTAGCTAGGCAGTGCAGGCTGTTCTGTTTCTGTTCGTTTCGGTGGCCAGGCAGGCAGGCAGGAGGCATGCAGGCAGGCAGACAGGAAGGCAGGCAGGCAGGCAGGCTAGGCAGGCAGGCAGGCAGGAGAGCAGGCAGGAAGGAAGGATGGAAGGCAGGCAGGCAGGCAGTCAGGCGAAGCAGGCAGGCATGCTAGTTCATTTGTATAATACACACATTGGATGTTATATTTTAGCATTTAGGTTCATATATAGTGATTATATCTTTACAATTTTACTTAAGTTTTTCCCTCATTTACCTTTCTCTAATAGCTATCGAATATGAAATTCACTGTTATACTAGGTACGATAAGACCCAAGAGTTTAAATCCTGGTGTTTTATTTCAAGATACCTCTTTGTTATTTACGCAGGCAGGCAGGCAGGCAGGACTAGACACGGCAGGCAGGCAAGCAGCGAAAGGCTAGGCCGTATAGGCAGGCCAGGCAGGCAGGCAGGCAGTGTCAGGCAGGCACATAGGCAGGCAGGCAGGCAGGCATGGCAGGCAGGCAGGCAGGCAGGCAGCAGGCATAGACAGGCAGGCAAGGAGGTAGGCAGGCAGGCAGGCCAGGCAGGCAAGGCAGGTCAGCAGGCAGGCAGGCTAGGCATATCAGGCAGTGCAGGCGAGGCGGTGCAGGCAGGGGAGGCCAGGCAGGCAGGCCACAGGCAGCAGGCGTGCATCGGCGCCGGCAGGTGCAGCAGGCCAGGCAGGCAGGCAGGCAGGCAGGGCAGGGCCAGGCAGGAGGCCGGCAGCAAGGCAGAGAGAACAGGCATGTTGCAGGGCAGGCAGAGCAGGCAGGTCAGGCAGGCAGGCAGGGCAGGAGGCACGGCCAGGCAGGTCAGTTGTCTAGGTTGGCAGGCGGTTGGCAGGCAGGCAAGCAGGCAGGCAAGCAGGCTGGCCGGCAGGCAGGCAGGCAGGCAGGTTCAGGCAGGCAGGCAGGCAGGCAAGCAGGCAGGGGCAGGCAGGCAGGCAAGGCAGGCAGGCGGGCAGGCAGGCGGCAGGCAGGCAGGCAGGCAGGCAGGCTCGGCAGGCAGTTCTAGTTCATTGATAACCACAAGATATCGATGTATGCTTTCCTTTTTAAGTTCATACGAAGTGTTTATTCAAGATTTTTACTTCTTTTTTCTCCTATTTACCTTATTTATAGCTATCAATAGCAATTAACTGGTAAATTCAAAAAACGTATAAACACCAGAGTTCAAATCAGGTGTTTATTTCAAAAATACCTCTTGATTGGAATAGGTTTTTTGACTATTCGTAAAATGGGTCATGATAGGCAAATTTAATAATTGTCCCAATAAATATATACAGAATATTACATTATTTGATTGGTTTATAGGCCAGCGTCAGGCAGGCAGGTGAGGCAGGCAGGCAGGCAGGCAGGCAGGCCAGGCAGGTCAGGCAGGCAGGCAGGTAGTTCATCTTAAATACCAATGATCGATGTTATATTTACTATTTCAGTTCATACAAAGTGTTTATTTCAAGATTTTAATTCTTTTTTTTTTTCCATTTCCCTTCTATAATAGCTATCCAATAGAAATTAAACTGTATCACAAAACGTATACGTATAAGCCCCAGAGTTCAAATCAGGTGTTTAATTCAAGATATCTCTTGATTTAAAGGTTTTTTGCTATTCGTTAAATGGGACATTAAAAATGTCCGGAAAATATGTAAAGAATATTGTTTCATCGCAGGTAGGGAAAGGCAGGCTAGGCAGCAGTTGACCAGGCATAGGGCAGGCAGGCGGCAGGCAGGCTAGGCAGGCAGGCAGGTGCAGGCACGGCAGGCAGGGCAGGCAGGCCAGCAGGCAGGCTAGGCTGGCAGGCCAGGCAGGCAAGGCAACGGCAGGTACCGGCGAGGGCAGTTCAGGCGCCTGTAAGTTCCATGAAATCAATCCCATATGATGTTAGTATTTCCTATTTAAGTTCATACAAAGTTTTTATTTCACGATTTAACTTCTTTTTTTCCATTTACCTTTCTAATGATAGCTATCAAAGAAGAATTCACTGTATCACAAAACGTTTAATCCAGAGTTCTAAATATAGTGGTGTTTTTTCAGATTCCTTTTTGATTTTAAAATTTTTGACTATTCGTAAAATGGGACATTTAAAAATATCATAAAAATAATATAAGTGAATATTTGTTACTGAAGCATGGTAGGGATCAGGCAGGCAATGCATGGCTAGTAGGTGGTAGTGAATCCCATAATAAATGAGGCAGGCAGGCAGGCAGGCAGGCAGGCAAGGCAGGCAGGCAGGCAGGCAGGCAGGCAGAAGGGCAGGCAGGCAGGTCAGGCAGGCAGGTCAGGAAGACAGGCAATGCAATTGGCAGGCATGCAGGCAGGCCAGGCATGCAGGCAGGCAGGCAGAAGGCAGGCAGGCAGACCAGGCGAGCAGAAGTCAGGCAGGCGGACAGGCTGAGGCAGGCAGGTCAGGAGGCAGAGAGGACAGGAGGCAGGCAGGCAGGAAGGCGGCAGGCAGGCAGTGGCAGGCAGTGCAGGAAGAAGGCAAGCAGGCAGTGCAGGCCGGCAATCAGGCAGGCTGTCCAGCGCAGGCTAGGCAGGCAGGCCAAGGAGGCCGGGTAGTCAGTGGCAAACAAGGAGAGCAAGGCAAGGCAGGCAGGCAGGCAGGCAGGCAAGGCAGGCAGGCAGGCAAGACATGCAAGCAGTGCAGGCAGGCAGGCAGCAGGCAGGCAGGCAAGGCCGGCAGGCAGACAGGCCAGGGTCAGGCGAGGCAGGCGGGAGGCGGCAGGCAGGCAGGCAGTGCAGGTCAGACACACTCCTCCGCGTAGGCAGGCAGGCAGGCAGGAAGTCAGGCAGGCAGGTAGGCAGGCATCCACACAGGCATGCAGGCAGGCAGGCAGGAGGCAGGCAGGCAGGCAGGCAGGCAGGCAGGCAGGCAGGCAGGCAGGCAGGCAGGCAGGCAGGCAGGCAGGCAGGCAGGCAGGCAAGCAGGCAGGCAGGCAGGCAGGCAGGGCGGCAGGCAGACAAGCAGGCAGTGCAGGCAGGCAGGCCAGAAGGCAGGCAGGCAGGCAGGTGAGGCAGTGACAGGCAGGCAGGGCGGCAGGCAGGCATGCAGAAAGGCAGGCAGGCAGGCATGTCAGGGAGCAGGCAGGCAGGACAGTCTTTAGTTATCTTGAAATATACCACATCATTGCGATGTTATATCATTAACAATATTAGGTATACATACATAAGTATTTATTTTACAAATTTTACTTATGGTTATTCCCATTTAACTTCTTCTCTAATTTAGCTATCGAATAGAGGATTCACTGTAATTACATAACGTATAAAACCCCAGTAGTTTTAAAATGCAGGTTGGTGTTATTTTCCAGGATACTCTTTGTTTATTCGCAGGCAGGCAGGAGGCAGGCAGCGGAGGCAGGACAAGGCGGCAGGAAGCAGCAGGGCAAGCATGGCAGGCAGGCAGGCAGGCAGGCAGGAGGCAGGCGGCGGCAGGCAGGCCAGGCAGGTGCAGCAGGCGGCAGGCAGGCAGACAGGAGGCAGGCAGGTAGGCAGGAGGCAGGCAGGCAGGCCAGGCGGCAGGCAGGCAGGCAGGCAGGCGAGGTAATCAGCGCGGCAGGCAGGCACAGGACAGGCAGGCAGGTCAGGCAGGCAGGCAGGCAGGCCATTGAAATAACCACATATCGATGTCAATAAGGCAGGCAGGAGGGGCGGTTCAGGCAGGCAGGCAGGCCAGGCAGGAAGCGCTAGGCAGGCAGGCAGGCAGGCAGCAGGCAGGCAGGCAGGAGGCAGGCAGGCAGGCACGGTCAGGCAAGGAATGGCAGAGCAGGCAGGCAGGCCAGGTGTGGCAGGCAGGTTGGCAGGCAAGGCGGGAAGCAGGCAGGCAAGCAGTTGCAGGCAGGCAGGGACAGGCAGGCAAGCAAGGCAGGCGGCAAGAAGGCAGGCAGCAGGAAGGGAGGCAGGCCCAGGGCAGGCCGCAGGCAGGCTTTAGGCAGGCCGGAGGCAAGGCAGGCAGGCAGCTAGTTCATTGAAATATGACCACATATCGAGTGTTATATTTTCCTTTTAAGTCATACTAAGTGTTTATAATCGATTTTACTTCTTTTTTTCCTATCGACGGATTTAAAGTTCTTCAAAAAGAAATTAACTGTATCAGAAAGATTATGAAGACAAAAGTGTAGTGATCCATAAGTTACAAAATACCATCTTGATTTAAAGGTTTTTTGACTATTCCTTTCAATAGTACCTTAAGAAATGGTGGAGTAACAATATTTAAGAATTATCTGTTAATTTCGAGGAAGGCAGGCAGGCAGGCAGGCAGGCCGGCAGGCAGGCAGGCAAGGCAGGCAGGCAGGCAGGCCGGCCAGCAGGCAGGCTTTCGGGGGCGAGGCAGGCAGGCAGGCAGGCCAGTTTTGTAGTTTATTTAAATAACCACGATAATCGATGTATATTTCCGTATTTAACGTTCAACTACTAAATGTTATTATTTTCGAGATATTTACTTCTTTTTTCCCATTTACCTTCTATAATAGCTATCGAATATAAATTACTCTGTATCACAAAACGTATAACCCCCAGAGTTCAAATCAGATGTTTATTTCCAGATACCTCTTGATTTAAAGGTTTTTTGACTATTCGTTAAAATGGAGACATTAAATGTCCATAAAATATGTAGAATATTTGTTATTGCGAGGTAGGCAAGGCAGGTAGGCAGGCATGGCAGGCGAGGCAGGCAGCAGGCAGGCAGGCAGGCCAGGCAGGCAGGCAGGCAGGCACGCAGGCAGGCAGGCACGCAGGCAGCTGGCAGGCAGGGCAGGCAGGCAGGCGGCCAGGTCAAGGCTAGGCAGGTCTGTAGTTCCATGAAATAATCACATTTCGATGTTATATTTCCTATTTTAAGTTCATACAAAGTGTTTATTCACGATTTTACTTCTTTTTTTTCCATTTACCTTTCATTAATAGCTATCAAATAGAATTCCTTGTATTCACAAAACGTTTAAATCCAGAGTTCAAATTAGGTGTTTATTTCAAGATACCTTTTGATTTAAAATTTTTGACTATTCGTAAAATGGGACATTTAGAAATGTCCTTGTCATAGTTAAGAATATTTTGTTATGAAGCAAGGTAGGCAGGCAGGCAGGCATGCAGGCGGCAGGCAGGCAGAAAGGCAGGCAGGCAGGCAGTGAATGGCCAGCAGGCAGGGAGGCAGGCAGGCAGGGCAAGGCAGGCAGTGCAGACAGGCATGAGCAGGAAGCAGGCAGGCTGCAGGCAGGCAGGCAGTAAATGATATTTATTTGAAAATAATTTATTGAAAATAAATATTTAATAAACTAAGCAAGGAATGAAGTGAATAATTTATCTTAAAGCATGACACAATGTTGAAAAAGAAGGTGTTGCCAGAAAAAGGGAGCCAAAAAAAAAAATAGCTAAGTTCTCATCAAAACTTGTCATAATCACTAAAACATTTCCCTTGAATTTTCTACTCTTGAAAATTAATAACTGTCCCAATATGATACGAATATTTGTTATTGCAGCAGCTTCAGGGCAGGCATTCAGAGACACGCCGCAGTCCGCAGGCAAGGCCAGAATACTATAACAAATTGAACATAACCCCAGTTATAGATGTTTTATTCACTTGGGTCATTTAAGTTTATACAAGTGTTTTATTTCACGATTTTACTTCTATATAATATAATATAATTTCTTATATAGCTATCAAATAGAAATTCAATTTAATCACAAAACGTATAAACCCCAGAGTTCAAATCTGGTGTTTATTTTTTTGATTACTCTTGATTTAAAGTTTTTTTGACTATTCGTATGGACTGTAAAAATGTACGCATAATATTCAGAATATTTGTTATTCGGCCAGGCAGGCAGGCAGGCAGAGGCAGGCCGTTTCATTGAATAATCCACATATTCGATGTTATTTTACTATTAAGTTAATGTTCATTTTTTAGGCGATTTTACTTTTTCTTTTTTCCTCATTTACCTTTCTATAGTTCCTATCAAATTGAAATTAACTGTATCACAAAACGTATAAACCCAAGAGTTCAAATCAAATCTGGTGTTCATTTCAAGATACCTCTTGATTTAAAGTGGTTTTGACTATTTGTAAAATGGGACATTAAAAATTCTCCAAAATATATATGAATATTTGTTATTCGCAGGTAGGCGGCGAGGCAGGTCAGGCAAGGCTAGAGGCAGGTAGGCAGGGCAGGCAGGCACAAAGGCAGGCAGGCAGGCAAGCTAGCAAGGCAGGCAGGCAGCAGGCAGGCAGGCAGGTGCAGGCAGGCAGGCAGCAGCGCAGCGGGCAGGCAGAGAGCAGTGCAGGCTTAGGCAGGCAAGGCAGGCAGGCAGGTTCTAGGCAGGTCCGGCGCTAGTTCATTGAAATAACCTTATATCGATGTTATATTTCCTCATTTAAGTTCATACAAAGTGTTTTATTTACGAACAAATCCTTCTTTTTCCCCATTTACCTTTCTATAATAGCTATCAATAAGAAATTCACTGTATCACAAAACATTTAAATCCAGAGTTCAAATCAGGTGTATATTTCAAGATAACTCTTGATTTAAAGGTTTCTTTTGCTATTCGTAAAAATAAAAACAATTAAAATGATCATATTAAAAATATATATGAAATATTTGTATTCTTTTGCAGCAAAAACAAGGCCAGGCAGTCAGGCAGGACAGGAGGCAGGCAGGCAGGGTGGCAGGCAGGAAGGCAGCAAGGCAGGCGGCAGGCAGGCAGCAAGGCAGGAGGCAGGCAGGCGTGCTGGCACTGAGCAATATTAATAAATTAAGGAGGATCATAGCTCGAAAAGTTCCAAACTCGGCGCTTTCTCGTTTCTTATAAAGAAGAATATAAACCAATTCTCTTTTATCAAAGGATAAATGTAGAAGATAAAAATCAGTAAGTCAAGAAATGAAAAGAATCGCTTAAAGTTTTTCGCTCATATTAAATACATCTGATCATATAATACAAAATCAATATAAAGGAAACTGGTTCATATTTGTTCATCCGACATTTTATAATAAAAAATGAATCCTTAAAATTTATTGGACGAAGAATATGACGACTGGCAGAGAAGTGTATTTCATGTTTCCCAGAAGGAGCAATAAAGCTATTGCAAGCCTCGTTTATTGCTCTAAAGGGAATTAAAGAGTAATATGAAGATAGCGATAAAATATATTTTTAAACGTTCTTTTCTCAAGCGAAAGGCTTTATATATTGTTCGCTGCCGTTCCATCTACAAGTATTTATTTACAATTACATCCGAGAGACAACTTAGGGAATATTAATATATATATAAACACTATATTACTAAATTTATATATGTTATATGTTATATTATATCATATATATATATATACTAGCTATATATATATATATATATATATATAGTATATTATATAATATATACTATATATATATATATATATATATTATATAATATTACTATAGTATATATATAATATACAATATATATATATATATATACTATTATACCGCTAATATATAATATATATATCATACGCGCTTTTAGTAGTACTCACCCATTATATATATTATATATATATGCGGATATATATATATATTATATAGTATTTAGTAAATTATATACGTATATTTGGAGGTATTAGATGAGGATTATTAATATTAATGAATTATATATATAATATATAGTAATAGTTGAATGATCTTTATCAGGATTTAATGAAATGAACTAAAATGACAATATATTCAAATTTATTAGAATGGTATGAAAGAGGAAAAAATCTCTGAAGTAAATCTATGCATTTTTTTCATTATAAGAGTAGACTTTGGTGGAAAAAATCATGGCGAATAAGAATTATTAAGACTTTTGAAGATTTCGCCTTCCAACAATTCGAATCAAATATTGATAATTTAGAATATAGGGCAATATTTTTTGAAAACAAGATTTCTCTATATTTAATTGACAAATAATTATAGTTAGAACTTTTTCTATCTCAGGATTTTCCTATTTCGTGCAAATTTAGAAATATTAATAATTATATTATATTGTATTATATATTGCTATATGTTATTTATAAAAAAAGCTAATGAAAAATCTATATTATCTATATTTATTGTAATATATATATCGTTGACTGTGGTTCTTCGAAATTAATAATATTATATTATATTTTGAAATTATATCTCCTGTCTGGAAACTATATTTGTGAATTATATTATGAGTGAATGATGAGATATTTTGTAATTACTAATATGTAAAATACAATAATTTAAAAATATAAAGAAACTTCTATGTAAAAAAAAATATAAAGATCTCTTTTCTACTGCTATTACTATATTATTAGTATACTATTATATATAATATTATTATATTATATATATAATAAATATATTTATAGTATATATAGTTTTAATATATTAGTAAGAACTCAGTTGTTATTAGTTATATTATATTAGGTATTATTTATGTTATTTATATAATAGCACCGTCTTCAGTTGTAGATTAGGGCTCTGGGAGTGATGGTGTTTATCTCTGTAAATAATATATATATATATTATATTTATATAATAAATATAGTTATTATATATTATATTCAGCTGTAATAAAGTAAAGGGCATACATAATATATCAATATAAGTATATATATATTATATTTTAGACATTGATATTTACTTATCTTTAACTATAATAATTATTAGTATATGTTATATAATAATAAATTTGGTACAACTCGTAAAAAATAACGCACAACTAGTGATAATGTCGCTCGCAGGACGAGCGGAGGCTAAATATCACCATTTGAAACCCATAACAAACCAACACAGCCGTACCAGCATCAGTGCAACTACCAACCCACTTAAGCAGAGAAATTCGCTGTGCTTATTGGGGGCTGAGGTCACCCTGGATAGCATTTAACTATTTTTAGCGTAAAACATAAACAATTCGTTAATCTAGATTCTAGGGAGAGTGTGGGGTGGGTAAGGTTGCTTGGTGGGTGATGTATCGATGCGAGGGGCACTTATTTCACGTACGAAGTCGACTTCTTAATCTCGCCGATTATATCAATGGAATGATGCTGGTATAGTCGCGTCAACAGTCTAGAGTCAGTGTCGCAGATAAAAACCCATATAGTCTCTCCATCGCTCAAAAGGACAATAGGGTTCGAGGGAAAAACTTGGTCGACTTGAAGGTTTTTGGAACTGATACGTGAACCTCACAGGCGATTGCTGGGTTGGTTCAATACGCTTATCCAGAAGAACCTTGGACACTTATGATGCCGGTGGAGGACAAGGTAGGTCCTAAAGACAGTAACACACACAATGATGGAAAACCAGAGAATTAAAATGTCGATATATGCGCTGCTTAATCGAGAGCGCCACACTAACTGGTGCTCGACTCCCTGTCACTCACAGTCTGGGCGTAGATACATGCACACCGCCGTAAGGGTGAGTTCAATATCAGTGCAGTCCGTAGACTACAGCTCTCTTGTGTCGGCGATACATGTAATTAGACCTATGGTGTGGCATCACATCATTGGAGATATTGGTGCTCTAGACATAGGTCCACTGCACATTTCACAGGTGCTAGTATCTACAGAAGGGCGTTCGTTATACATATCGATTGTGCTATTGCGATACCACCGAGATAATATTCATTTCCACTGATAGTAGAACACAGGTGTATCGATATGTTTCGGAAAATGTTGCTTTTCTTTATTAGGAAACACGGAAACTCGAGATAGTCTGCTGTACGGCACATATACGGAAGCTCTTGGCACTAGCACATCTCACAGGACGACTTACAAGGAGCTAACGAGAAGACGTAAGTGTTGGCGTGCTTGTGCACATAGTAGTATATTTGAATGAGAGAGAGGTGCAAGAATTGCACTCTGTTTCAATGAACTATGGTTGGCAATCATTTAATACCGTTAGCGGGAAGCCACTCTGCTTTTTATTCGTGTGGTCTTTAACGAAGTTGCAACAATGGCCTATACGTTTTTGGTGAGGCACTTTCCTTACATGTAAGCACGAGTAAAGGAGATAAATATATATTAAACGAGTTATCATTCTCGAGATACATAACTGTCGTCTATATGCCTTTCTATCAGGGTGACTCTTTCATCTAATGCATGATTCAATGGGAGTATTATTTCGACACAGATATCGCTAATTTGTTGAAACAGAGAATTATCATATTAGATCCGGTTCGAAAATCTAGACCGTGTGAGTCGTTGGAGTTCGACGAGCCACTCATAGTCTGACCTTCAACCCTAATCGACCATTTCTCATGGGAAATTCACACTAGAACGGTCGGAAATAACACAGAGATACGGACTATAGCAACCACCACCTGACAAACAACAAACCACCTTCTATCACATTCCGAGAGGTAGAGATACCTTGCAACTAAAAGCAGCATTGAGTAAAGAAACAGTTCTTTGCGAATCTTACACTTTAGAGTGACATGAATAATACACAGCGCAAATTTGCCCACAACTAAATAGAAGCTTTGGCCAACTATGTTAAAATGATGACAAGAAACCGCTTTTTGTCTTTGCACAATTATGACTAATCTTGAGGGGTCATAAAACCGGTATTGAGACAGACCACAACCCCACACCTCTTAGAGAGTTGTTGTGAGAGCCAGATACATGAACAAATACTTGTTGTTTTATTATGGCATTTGGGCGAGCCACGAATACCTATTCGTAAAATAAATCTGTCGAGATTACCCACCTTGGTCTTCACGTATAGTAGGAGCTTCGCAACAAAAGGAACATACTATTCAACCTATGGTTGCTGCCGGGTGAGGTTAATCCCAATCACTGTTATTGTCAATTAGTCTTAATTAAGGTTTATTTTCATTCTACACCATTTTTATGTCCAACTCCGAAGAGGCGCACGTATCCTTGTGTGAGAATTAAGAATATTTTTAGCGAACGAGAGTTATTTCATTATCTTAATAAGAATAATATTAATATGAAAATTATAATAAAATATATAATAAAAAATTACTCTCGTAAGCAGATAAATGAGGTACAAGAAAAATAATTTAAGTTGTTTTTAATTATTGTTATTTATGCAAAGAAACTCATTTCTATAGTATTATTTATTTGGTAATTTCTTAATTTAGTTATATAGCATATATAAATAAAATGATAATTAAATAATTATATATATAATTATCATCATACATATTGTAAATTTACCTCTATTATCATATTTATAGTATAAGGGTATCATAGTAGGAAAAACTATACTATGAGTTTAGGTATAGTATTAAATATGAGTAGTTATATATAGTATGGGATTAGTGTGATTTATATAGCATATTTATAATATTTTATTATTGTAAGATTATGTACCGGGCACATACTTTCATTACCTTATCGATAAATGATACCTAACTATAATTACCTGTAAAACTATAAGACTACATATATGTTAAATATAATTAAGATTATTGTAAAACTCACTTTAATATACTCTAGAATTATATTATATTAATTTATATTAAAAATACTAGGATATGAAAGGTAAAGTAAATGCATTTAAAATAAATGAATAATATAATTTTTAAAGAATTTCTCATCTGAAGAATTCCTGACATTAAACGGAGAAAATAATTTACTGATGACTCAACACAAATATATTATATTTTCAAAATATAAAATAATGATATTCCTTCCATATATAGAATTGAATCTCTTTTTCATTTTCGTTTAACTCAAGTCTAAGAATACTCTGACATTTATATAATTGTACTAAACAATATAAGTGTGAATGTGATATACACTCTAATTTGAATAGAATTGTTCTTTTTTATTAGGGTAAAATTTATATATAATGAAAAAAAAATAAACTTTTTTATTTATCATACTTATTCCTTATATCGATGGTTAAATTACTCGAGAAGTTGAAATTAATCACGATATAGTGGATACTTAATACTCATTTATCATATACGAACGTACTGGTTCGGATATAGAGAACGTTAACCTCAAGGTGCAAGTAACTCTAAAGCATTATAAGAAATAAATAAAGTTTATAGGTGATTATTATTTTTTATTTTATTCTTTGTGAGTATAATAAACATTATACTTAAAGAAGTGAAAACTTAATAACAAAAAAAAAATAGAAAATCTAAGAAGAGTTGAAAATTACATCTTATTATTATAATCATACATTATATTTGTATTCACATGATAGATAATATTATTACTTCAGATAAATTCTGTTTTGTTTATTCTTCGTAAAGGTTAAGGCGCTCTCAATCTTCCTTTCTTTTTCTCATTTTTAGCTACTTTGTTAATCCCGTTTTCTCATTTTGCCCTCTAGTCTTTTAAAAAGTGATTTTAAGAATTGATATATATCTGGAGCAGGATTTACGCTTTCATTCTTTGAAAAATGTGCCACATTTCAGAATCAAGGAAAAATTTAATTAAAATAAATACATAAAAATTGGGGATATGTAAACATTTTCTTACCTTGAAAGGGGATAGGGATTTAAGTGATTATTTTTTACAAATAATAATAATTGACTTTCATAATATATATTACTCTTGAAACACTCTTTGTATGATCATGTGCCTCCTCTCCTCTTCTCCGCAAATTCTCTCGTGCTCCTCTTCTTCTTCTCTCCTCTCTCTTCGCTCTCCTACGCGTACTGGCACGTAAAATATCAATGTACATACTTAATCACTCTCCCTCTTGCTCTACTTCACCTATTCTATATTACTTATTTATCTTCTCTCTTCATCTCTCTCTCAGTATATATCTCATCTTCAATTCATTCTTATCTACTCTATCTTCATCTCCCTCTCCTTTAATTATTATATTATACATCATATATTTAATTATATATTATATAATATTTATATTATATATAATATTATTATTATACAATTTATTATATATTATATATTATTTATTTTAATAATTTATTTTTTATATTATATTAAATTAAATATATTATTATAATAAAATATATATAAAATTATATTATATATATTAATATATATTAATTAATATATAAAAGTAGAGAGGTGAGAGAGAGACGTGCAAGTTCATCGAGGCTGTGTCTTAGAAAAATATAGTCGAAAATTCACTTGTCAGCTTGATGAGAACATGACATCACCTATACGTGAAAATGATGGTTATTTTCTCAAAAAGGTATATTAAGGATGGGGAGTCTTACTATTTTGATTTGGAAATTAAATTTAGGAGCTTTTACAAGGAATTTTTTAGGGGCTCGATATGAATACTTAACATGAACAAGATGAAACTTTAGTTAATAACAAATTGTAATAGCGATTAGCGGCCATTTCACCATTTGTGTTTTCAGATTTTAAAGTTCTTTTGGAGGATATCGATTGGAACTTAGATGAGAGCTAGTGAGGTGAGAAAGAGAGAGAGAGAGGAAGAGAGAGGGGAAGATAGCGCCATGAGAGTGAGAAGAGAGAGAGAGAGAGAGAGAGAGAGACTAAGAAGGAACAAAGTAATGTTGGCTATCAGAATGATAAAATAATTGAGGATTATCAGTTAAAAAAATTTGATCAGTGAGGTTTAGAGTGGTAATATATGTGATGTTTCAAGTTATCTGGCGAATGATGCATGCATTATATTGGATTTGTCGGAAAGACCCATGCCACTAAAATGGCCACAAGAGCATTATGGTCCACCTAATTTAAGTGATCATCGTCTATAACGCCATGATCACCAGTGTTAAGATGAACTGGCACTTTTCGTTGGGGAAGTGGCGCTCAAGTCTCGTAAAATGATGAGAGGTTGGGGTAGAGGTATAATGAGAGTATTTCTTGGAAGGCGTCCCTCTTTGCTTTTAGAAGACTTAATTAATCTGAGCCATTTCTGTAAGAGGTTTTAAAAAAATAATATAATATTAAGTGTTGAATCGGTGTTGTGAATTAGAGTGCTATCTCCCGTTTCAGACTGGAGAAAGCAATATATTATATATATATATTATATATATAATATATATTATATATATTATATTAATTGTGGTTTCAGAAGTATAAAATTATTATATCTTTTTTTTTCATATTTTACTGCTCTAATTTATTTATTTATAATAGTATTAATAATATAAGGGTAAGGGACTCAAAAAATTCGTTTATAATATATAGTATATATATATTATATTATTATACTACTATATGATTATATATATATATATATATATAATAACACCTTATGTATATGGGAAATAGTTTTGTTTACTACTCTAACTATATAAATTACAAAAAGTCAGAGTGTCTCACTAATGTAAGGGGCTAGGTGGACAGATATCAAAAATTCTTCCCGGCCATTTCCACGGTTATCGCTCCTTTTTGGCAATTAGAAGGTTTCGAAAAACAAGCCGGCTGGCGCGGCCTCGGTAAAAGGGGCTACTATTTTTAACTTACGAAATGAGGGGCGAGGAACCTATAATAAACTGGGTTCCATAACTTTCTTCCTGGGGTCCGCTAGAAACTGCAACCTCATCGTCCCCCTTTAAAACCGCTAATAAAATCACGACATAAAACCTTAATATCTCATTTTTTTGGGCGCCTCCCCTTAAATTGGGAAAACGATTTAAATGAAAATGTGGAAAGTTTTGGTTTTGGTCCCTATCTCTTTTTTTCTATAGGTTATTAAACGGTAATAATGCCCCCTCAAGAGAATTTGAGAAAACCTCGCCCGGCTGGCTTCGGCTTCCCTCTCCACCCTGATGCGGTCCGCCCTCTGACACACAAAAAAAAGGTTGTCTTACCTTCTACCTCACCTGCTCCTTGTACTTTCTGTGAAAAATACTGATTATGTGATTTATTTAAAAATTTTAATCTAATATATGTTGTTTTATAAATTTATAGATGAATTTGGGGTTGAATTATTTGACTGGGTAAAGAAATCCATCCGTTTTTGGTGGGGGGCCGGGGGCTTTAGTTTCCTTCTTTCAAGCCTGTTTCTTTTCCCCTGGTTTTTTGTGGAATCCTTAGGCCAGGTTCCTTCTTTATTTTCATCCCCCGCCCTTCCCTTGCAATATTCAATCTTCAAAAAATCTATTTAAGTTACAAATAAACAACCTTTAAGAAGAAATTAATGTTTCAAGGGGAAAAATTTGTTTTTTTAACAAAGGATTGGGTGAATATAATATTTATAAACTTACTTTCCTATTTATTAATTTATTTTTTGGTTTTTCTTTTTGTTATTTTTGGTTTTTTTATTTTTTATTTTTTTTTTGGCATTTCTTTCAGCTCTAAATATGAAGTGTGTCTTTGAACTCTAGATATGAAGCATTTCTTTCAGCTCTAAATATGTAGCATTTCTTTGAACTCTAGATATGAAGGATTTCTTTGAACTCTAGATGTGAGGAATTTTTTTGAACTTTAGATTTGAAGCATTTCTTTGAAATCTAGATATGAAGCATTACTTTGAACCCTAGAAATGAAGCATTTCTTTGAACCCTAGATATGAAGCATTTCTTTGAACTCTAAATAAGCCTTTTTTTATATTTAAACACAGGAAGACTTTCCTAATAGTGAAACAAGAATTTTGCAATCTCTACAGGCCTCACACACCCTATATACTTTCCTTCAGGGCTACAAAGCCGGAGTCGAGGACCCGAAAGGTTTTGGGTTTATATTTTTTGGGTGAACCCTGATATAAAAAAAAATATACAATTTATACAATAAATGATTATTTTAATTTCAACGGAAAGCCGCTTAATTTATGTAATTATAAAAAATGGCTGGATTAGAAATCCATCAGATTATTCAGTTTTTCTCTTCTTCTTCCTTTGAATCAAATACTTATTTCATGTTTACAACTTGTTAAAAGAAACAGCTAAAACGTATCGAACTCTGGGGAAGTGAATTTCTCCTCATTTGCTATTTTTATTTTGTAAAACCTTCCATTTTGTCACCTTCAGACATAATTCGTTAATGAGACATCAGTTTATCTTTTATAAAAATATTCAGTTTTATCGTTAGTTAATATTATTTTCATCTAAAACGAATTAAATTCAATCTGGTCCTTTCGATGTGATCAGCAATTCTTGTCAAGAGGAATTCGAATTCAGTTGTTCATTCCATAAGCTTTTAAGCAATGATATTTTGCAAATCAATAAAGTTCTTTGAAAAATAATTAAAAGAAATTTTAAATGCTTACCAGTGTTTCATGAACATCACATCTGATATGAATTTTTTCAGAACCCTAGGCAGGCATTTTCAGTAAATAAATATATTGCTGTATTACATTTCCTTTTCCAAAAAAATAGTGATAATTATACGAAATGTATATAGCAAGAGTTTAACTTATTTTTCCTCACCCACCTAATTCTAACTATGACCAGATGACGGGGGAGAATTACGATATATGAGTAACAAAATAAAGAAAATACGGAACTTATTTTAAACAAAAACATAAACATTTATTTACGTTACTTTAAATTCTTTCACGTTTGTTAAGCGCTAAAATCCCGTTTTCTTTCTCATGCAAAATGAGCATTATTAAATTTTTAATATTTTCATATTTCGTATTTTTCTCGTTCACATCTTAATTAATTGCTAGTATCGTGTACTAGTAATGTAGCAAATTATATGAACCTGGGGGGAATATCCAAACAAAATCTAAACCAAAAAATATAAATTTTTAATTAATTAATAGGATGCTTTTAGATGAAATTCTTTTGAAAAGAACAAATTAAATTCCAAATGGATCCTTTTCGTTGTTGCTAAGAACTTCCTTGGACATAGAGAAAAAACAAGTCCTTTTAAAAGGTATTGCAGTCCTTCCTCGCCCTGATTCTTTGCCACCAGTCAAGACTTAAAGTATGGATAAAATATATGGTTAGTTTCCTATATATGGAAAAATATATAAATGTTTCTACTTAAATTAAATCTTTTCTTACTGCCTCTTCGACTCAAATTTTTTTTATAATATAACAAGAAGTTGTAAGATAAATATGGTAAATATGAATAGTAAATTATCGGTCTTGGCCTTTATTTTTATTTTTGGGATTTAGGTGCTAGGAAAATAAATTCTGAGTTTATTATTACAATTCTGCTTAACGTACAAACACTAATTTGTACGAAAACATACCTTAAATTGCAAACCATCCTTTTTGGTCATGAGCATTTGAGCATTTAGATACTGATCACATAAAACTTGGTTATTTTATGCAATTATAAAAAAATGTCCAAAATACTCTGATCTGAAGTTTTCAGATATTGCTATTATTTATATTAAATTTAATAATTATACTCAAAATAAAATCCATACAAAATAGATATACAATCACTTTATCTGATTATCGTTTGGTCAGGTCAACAAATGATCATTAACTTTGCTTAAAAATAGTTACACACCCAGATTAAGGGCTTATTTTTTTCCTACATGCCTTGATAATCTGTTGAATATTTTAATGAACATTCACAAAATCTATGACGTTCATATCAAAAGCTTACTTTTATTGAAATTCGTCTGAAGAAAAAATTCATTACTGGAGGAGCAAGCAGCAGCCTTCCTTTACCAACGTTCAAAAGAGACTGAGAGGGGGAAACAGGAGTGGTCCTCAGACACTTATTTTTATTTGTAAAACTTTACGTTTTTATTCTCAAAATAAATTTTTCTTACTGATCAGTTTAACACCCACAATATTTATATATAATTATAATTAATTATCAGAAAGTATTAAAATATAATTAGATGAATAAGGTGTACCTAGACCATTTTATAGCAATAGGAACCAATTGATAACTATGTATATATATTATGATTCATTTCCTTTATGGTTCGCTATTTGAGTATAATAATTCGTATATAATATATATATGTATATTATTAATATATACTATATATATTATATTTACTATAATATATTATATAGGTATAGTATAAAAAAAACTTAAATTGTTTATTTTATAATATGTATATTATAATAATGTATATAATACTTAATGTCGATTACTATAATAGATATAAAAAATTTCATCTGTTTATTTTTATTGTATTTTATTTATACTCTATTTAGAACTTAATTTAACAAAAATCCATTTATAATATTTATCTACTTACAAGTTGTGTCTGATAATTCTTAGTTTATTTCATTTATTTATTTGTTATTTATTATAAATCTTATTTATTTATTTATTTATTTATTTATTTATGTTATTTATTTATTTATTTTTGTTTATTTATTTATTATTAATAGCATTATAATATTACAGTAACACACCTATTTTTAATTATCTATCTATTATATCTATTTATTTCGTCTCTACTTCTCACTTTATTTTAAATTTACGAATTAATTTTTATATCCGATATAATAGATCTCATACTCTCCTCCTACTTTCAATTTCAATACTCTATCTCACGCTCAGTTAATTATTTTATATGTTATTTAATTTATATTCCTACTTTATATTAATAAAAATACTCTAGTATATTTACTTTCATTATACTATTACCTATTATTAATCCTTATATATATTTTCTTCAACTTTTATTCATGTAACCTATTAATTATTCATATTCCTAACAATTTTTTAAATTTCTATTTATATTCCATGACATACGCCCAAGGTAGGAATCTTATCGCACCTCCTCGTCAAGTTGACACCGAATCTTCTCTTTGGGCCGTCGAAATTACTCTCATAAAATACCTATCACCAGCAGCTACTCCCTTAGAAAACTAATTGCCTCCCGGACTCCTCAATGAATCCCTATTAACCAATAACCTAAATATGTAAAACTCCTACAGCTAGTGCTTTTCACTCCTTTCAGTGAGCACCCTTCATCTATACCATTGTGGCACAAATCAAACAATAAAAAAATCGCCCCAAGGCCGAACCCAAAACAACTAAAACGCCCCTATCCCAAAAAGCACAAAAAAATAACATATCACCAACATAACCAAATTTCACTTATCTATCCTACAATCTATTTTCAACAGAACAAACAAACAAATAACCGAACAACTTCTCTCCTTACCCAAGAGTTCCAGAAGAAGCCTAACCCTACACTCAGAAAATCGTTATTTCTCCCAGCTGCTCGCCCCTCACTCGTACTTCAATGCTTGGTCCAGGAATTGTAAGAGCAAAAAATGTAAAGGGCTGCGATGCCAAGCCAATATAAACAAAAAAACGATAACTACATAATATATAGTATAATTATATATTAATACGTTACTTATCTATATACTCTCACAATGGACATATACACGCATAAATAATTACTAGTACATAAACCCCAAATCATAATAGTAAGGTATTAAATTATCATACTCTATACTCAAACTATATAGATAAAGACTAATATCCTATACCAACCAGGAATAAAAATCAATAAAATATTAAATAAAAAACCAAAAAAAAGTTAAGATAACGTAATAAATCAATATACTCACTCAACATACTCAAATATATATGGGAAATAACTATCATTTCTTATATTTAACTAAACCAGGATTATTTACAATTTGAACATATAGATAAAATATATTTCGTGGAAAACAACAAATAAGTTGTACACCAACTATAGTAAATCATCTTTAAAAAAATATTTCTATATTCACTGAGCACCTACTGGTTTAATTAAACACTCATCGCATGAACCTCTCTAGAACTTTACTCTTAAATAATATAGAAATTACCCAGGAAACATACTAAAGCCCCACACAACAACGGTCACGAATAATGTGATTGCAGGTCTCCCAATATAACAACTGTTTTAATAAACTATAATTGACACTATCTTCTTTAACAGAAAAAAGAAAGAGAGAGAAAAGCAACAGAGAGAGAGAGAGAAAGAAGGACAGACCGACCCGATTAGGTGAAAGAGAGAAATAACAAGAAAACCAACCGAGAGAATTTAAAGACGAATGAGAAAGAGAGAGAAAGTGCTCAAACTCTCGCACACCGATAACCACTCCTAATTCCCATATAAAAAATTTAAGTAATATACTCCACCATATATGAAAAAAGCGGTTGCGGTGGACAACACATTAAGCCTACAACAGCTCACCGCTGTTAATAGTTTTTTATTTATTATCTCCTTTCATATTATCTATTAATTTACATTAATAATAGGGTTTATGGTACTTATCGATATTGTTATTAAACATTTTTTTTAATTATTATTGTTATTTATAATAATATTTACTAAGTTATATATTATAATAATAATTATATTCATTATAATTTTTATTATTAATCTGATTATTATTATTATATCTTAATTATAATTATTAATGATATTAATGTTACTTATTATTTTAATAATATTAACTTAATATATACATTATTGTTAACAATTATGTGATCTTTGCAAGCAAAAGCGATAAGTAAATAAAAAAAATAAATAAATATTAAATACCTTAAACTTAGAATAAAATAGAATGTTAAATAAATTTATAATTATGATATAAATGTTAAACACTATCTTGATAAAATATTCATAAAATAAAGTACTTTAATAATAATAAATAAATTTAATAATAAATAATAAAGAAAAAAACTAAATAACAATAATATAAACATAATAATAATAAAAAATTAAATAAATATATTTAAAAAATAAATTTTAATACCACACAATTATAATAACTAATAATAATATTAATTAATAATAATACATTAATATTTTACCAAGAATATAAGAATAATAAAAAAATGAGAAATAAAAAATAAATAAATATAAATCCTATAAATATTTTGAATTTATTTATAGATTTATAATAGATTAGAAATAATATAAATATATTAATTAATTAATTATAATTATAATTTATAATATATAATAAAATTAATTATATAAGATAATATATAATTTTCGGTTCTCAATAATAAAAATAAATATATAATTAATATAAATAAATAAATAATAATAATTATTTTAAATTTAATCATAAAAATAATAATAATAAATAATAATATATAATAATAATAGGTAATAAATAGTAATAAATAATAATTAATATATAAAATTAATAATTTAATATTAATTTAATAATAAATAAAATAGAGAACATAAATTAACATATCTTCAATCTACAAATAATAATAAAATAACATTTTCTCTAATTAGTGGACTTACTAGAAAATCACTAATTAGAAATTAAGGATGCTTCCTACATAATTAATATAATATTTTTGTGGTGAGTTCATTGTTTTTCGCTGAACTTGATGGTAGTTTTTCAAATTAATTACATATTTTTCTTACCTCGTTCTTATCTAGAGATTCTCTCTCTACACAAAGTCAAAATTTAATATTACTTTATATTGGTTAGTAGCCTATCATATTGGATTATATTATTATTTTAAAATTAAGGAGAATGGTAAATAAGGTTTGATTTAGCAATAAATTTGTGTATTTGTTGTAATTTTGCTTCAGCTTTCCCCTCAAATATTTTAAAATTTTAAAAATATAAATTTTGTAGCAATATATTATTTTACCAAAAAAAGGTAAAAATAAAAAAAAAATAACTTTTATTTTTACATTTACAAATAATTAAGAAAATGAACTAAAATGAACTAATATAAAAATAATGCACACAAATACCGTGAAATAAATAAAATCACTAGGTATTAATATCATTATACTAATAAAAAACCAATAAATATAAATAAATATATAAAATAATAATAATAAATATAACAATATAAACTAAATAAAATATATATATATATTATAATATAATATATATATATAATTATATAAATTAATAATATATAATATACTAATATTAATATTATTAAAAACCCTAAATATTAAATATACATCAAATATAACCTACTCCTAATTAACCACCTTCACTAATATACGTACGGTACTGATTTATATTCCCACAAAATAGCTACTATTACCTACATAACTACCGCCTTACCCACTATATATATTATAATTGTTATCCTATTATTATATGTACTCCTTCTCCGGTACCGGCAACAGGCCAACTGATCACAGAGGAACCCTTAACATATAATCCCGACCAGAGCATAGAGAGAGAAAATAAATGTCACCAAACAGCACTAGCCTACCATAAATTAGCATAGTACTATAAATAAAGATATACTATATACATACACCATAACTACTATAAACCAATACTCCAAAATACCTAAATAGATACCGTATTCTATTAATATTATTAACTACTATAACCTATAACAATCCATATACTAAACATAACCCGATACCTAAAACAAGTATATATATTTATTATATTTATATATATATATACATATTATTTATTATTATTATACTATTTAACAAAAATACCAAACCACACAAACCCACCAAATAATCAAAATATATAACGATCACCCCCTCATAAAATTAATATAAATAATAACGAATATTAAATAATAAACACCACCCCCTCTCCAAAACTTTAAAACTCCATAAAAACAATAAAAGAAAAAAACTGTAAATATATAATAAAAAAATATAAATATATAATATATATTAGTATAAAATATAATATAATAAATATAATATAAAAGTGATATTAGTAACTAATATATTATATATATATACGGACACCTAGAAAAAAAATAGTTTACTCTAAATCATTAAATAAAAGTTTTAAGACTTGATTAGGTAATAAAAAATATATTATTAATGGTCACAAAAAGTATTAGGCTTATGTAGGTCTGTAATATATTGGTCATGTTTTAGAGGAATATAATGATAACTGAAAGAATATAAGTTAAAGGTTCTGCAGTAGGAAATTAGCTTGAATATAATTTAATAGAAATAGCTGTATGAAAATTGTACACGGATAGATATTCACTATTTCATTGTTTCTGACATACAATGTATATATATAATAATAATAATATAAATAATAATTATAATATAAAATAATAAAATTTATTAAAATAATATAATAATAATATAATAGTAATTAATATATAAATTAATTATAGAAAAATAAATTAATATAAATACAATATAATAATATTATAATGTATAATTAATAATATATAAATATAATAATATATATTATATATATATTATAATATAATATATATATAATAATAATATAATATAATATATATATAAATATATAATAATAAATTAATATATATAATTAATTAAGAATAATAATATATATATATAATAATTAATAAAAAAAATATATATATAAAATAATATAAATAATGTAATAAAATATATATGATATATAATAAATAGATGAATAATAATAATATTATGTAAATATTAATATAAATATAAAATATAATAATATATATATATTAATAAATAATATATAACGATATAAATCACACCATCACTATCACCCTCTGAGTGAGGATCTATATTATATAAAATTACAGCTTATAATCTTAGTAATATATAAAATATATAATATATAATATATAATATATTAAATAAACAATAAAAATTAAATATATACTATAAATATATAATATATACGTCTATAATACTATCCACCCTCAATAAATAAATATATTATATATTATAATATAATATGATATATTATTAATATATATAGCTAGCCCTATTACTAATCACTACCTAACAATCAACTTATAAAAAAAAATCTTTAAAATTATATTTACACTCAATTACCTTGCTTCATAACCAATCCAAATATATAAATAATACTATGTATAAATATATAAATAAATATGATATACAAAAAACCAATAAATATACATATAATGAAAAAAATGATACATAACTATAAATATATGTAAATTATATTATATATATTATATAATAATATTATATGATATATATATATATAATATATATATATCATAACTATATAATAGCCTCACAATTCCCAAACACCAGAAACCAAAAAAAAAAGGTAACTATACTTTAACTCCTGAAATTTTTATGTGTGAAAAAAAATGGAAAAATATAAGAAATGAAACATTGAGAGAGGGGAAAAAACAAAATTTACATTTACTGCAAAAAAATAATTAGTAATATAAAATAATTTGATAATATAAAATATTTAAGTAAGGTTAGTAAGGTTAAGTAAGTAAGTAAACATGATTCTTATAAGTAAGTAAAAAATAATAAAAGTAAGGTTATTAAGTTAATATTTTAAACATAGAATTTAAACATAAAATACTAGGTGTACTTTATCTATTTGGTGATATAAATTGAGATTAAAAAAAACTTCTTAAAAGTGAGAAAAATACAAATTTTAATAATATATATAATATATATATATTATAAAAAATAAATATATTCTAATAATAAAATTATAAATAATTAATATAAACTTAAATAAATAATAATATTATAATAATATAATTATATCCCAATGATATAAAAAATATATATAACCTACAAAAAACAAATAATAATAATAACTCCATATACTTTAAAGAACAATGCGAGAAAGACAAAAAGATTATCCCCACATATGTTATTAGAAGAGAGTGATAAAAGCAAGAACACCACCGTATTATCATAAGAAACATAAAAAAAAAAGTAGAATTAGATTTTAACAAAAAAGTGACATAATAAAAAATAATTTGTTTTAATAGATTATATAAGAAAGCAAACATAAATCATGCAGACAAATTGCAAGGGCCGTTAGTTACAAATACATTAAGATGGAGACGATGTTCTCGAGAAGTTCCTCCTTGAACCTATCCCTGATCGCCTCAAGTTGACGAAAATGAATTAGATACAGTTATTAATACTTCAGATCCTTTCCTAACATCCATCAAGAGTTATGATTTACGATTTCAGGAAAAAAAAACTTCTCTTTCCTTTAAGTATCGCCAAAGGATATAAGTTCATATGGCTTTAACTCATAATTAGGTAAACCTGTCACGACCACCCAAGCCTTACTAACTTTAAAAAGATCAAAAGCCTCAATAGTTAGACTATATATTTAACAATAATAGGGGATAAATTAAAGAAAATGATTTTTTAACAACTCTAAAGAGTCAGAGAATTATAAAGTAAAAGTTAGAAAGTAGGGAAGAGATCAGAAGTTTCTGACCTTTGTACTGAATTTTATTCAAAAGAAGAATGGAGCTGAATGAAGCCTCTCAGATGTACGAGCAGTACTATGTACAAGGACAGTTAAGATGTTGTGAAGTTGATGTAGCTGCGAGAAACAATTATCGCGCAACATCAATGAATTCTCAAATTCCTTCAAAATCCACTAGCCACCATTTCGCACGATGTTTGCAAGATATTTTGTCTTGTTCGGATCAGGAATGGTAAATGCTGTGCGTAGGAGGCAATTAAACCATCGAAAGAGAGAGGAAAGTTAGGAGGTTTCTTGAATAGGAGGTTTGTAGAAAGAGAGCTTCTAAAGGGTTGAATTTCACAATATTGAGACGAATCCAAGGGAAAGCCCTATCCAGATCAGACACAATTAAGTAAGAAAATTGCACTAGAGAGACAACTCAGGATGCATAAGATGTAGCAGATTTTAAATAGTTAAAATAATGGTGTCGTGTCGTCGGCATTGGAATGGATAGAGC
>JABUQX010085709.1:2500-23564 GCA_015478945.1 Trachelipus rathkii
GTTTTCTTCAAGGCTACTATGCTCGTAGCTTATATATTATTGAGTTTTTTATTCCCTTTATAAAACATACATATAATAAGGTCACAAACAAGTAATTTAAAATATTCTTTAAAATATAAACACAGGTTCGAGCTTTCGTGGATCCGATCCATCACACTTCGTCAGGAACTAAGGCAGCTTGCAGAGAGTTTGGTGCAATTTCGACTTCCTATTTTTTATTTTATTTTTTTTTATTTTATTTGTATTGTTGGTTCTAGGTATTAGCATGCGTTTTAAAATCAAACTATTAGATTTAACTGTTTTTATCGAATCTGGAATATATTTTTTTAATTGTTTTTATTTGTATGTTTGGGTTATTGGTAAAACATTAGAGTAGTCATCATTAATGGTGGTATTGATATTCATATAACATTTCTTACTTTCGCAAGCCTATATTTATGTAGTTTGCAGGATATTTTAAGCTATGCATTGGATCATGCATATTTCTCGTTCAAAGACGAATACTATAAACAAATATCTGGTCTCTCTATGGGCTCCTCTTTATCTCCAATCATGAGCAACATCTTTATGGAACTAATAGAATTTTATTACATACTCCAGAATTTCCCACATAACTTGGTTTAGAATACGTCGATGATGTATTTTACAATAATATCCCAGAGAATTTAACCATCGATACTATATTAAACTTTATTAATAATATACACAATAATATAAAATTTACATTGGAAAAATCAATAAATAATCAGATAAACTTTTAGATCTTCAAATAAAACTGACACAGAACCAATTCCAACTTTAAAATTTGGAGAATAACCTACATTTAAACATCATACATTCATTGGTAATTCAAGACCATGAACATTTCAATAAAAATTGCAACCTTAAGTAATCTGTTCCTGAGAGCATACAAGCTCTATACTGAAGTCTGTAGCCCTAAAAATCTGCAACAAGAAATAAAATTACTAAAAATAGCTCCATAACTTAAATATCCTGCAAACTAACATAATATATATATAATATTTATATATATATATATATATATATATATATATATTTATATATATATATATATCTATATATATATATTATATATATATATATATATATATATATATATATATTATATATATATATATTATATATATATATATATATATTATATCTATTATTTTGGGAGTGTGTGTAAGTAAAATGATGAAACAGATAAATAGAGGTTTCCTGAATGGCTTCCTTCTCATAATGAAGAATGGTTCTTCTTTACGATCGTTAGCATCATTTCTTTTTTTACAAGGCCCAAATAGAAGGAATGAAAAGGGGAGAAGAAAGGAGGTTATAAATTTCAAAAATATAAGCAATTTTATTTAACTGATCATCGACATTTTTTTTTTTAACTTTTGTATATAAAATTACATTAAATACAACATAAAATAAATAAACTTTAGACTTACTGGATCATACTGAAATTATTAAATTCAATTAATATATATATATATATATTATATATATATTATATATTATATATCTATATATATATTATATATATATATATATATATATATATCTATATATATATATTATATATATATATATATAGGAAGAGTAGCGCACTCGAAGCGATGGAACTATCTCCCATTGAGCATTTGGTGTGCAGAGTATTTTATTTCCCATGGCATTCCAGTGCCCAATGTTTCGCATTTCTCTTTTACGAACACAAAAGGGTAATAACATTACCTTATATCCCACTGTGTAGAGGAGAAAGAATTGCCCACAGCGTATGTTCTGCCTGCCTTAGAAAGAGACTTAAGGGGCAGTGGTAGTTGGGTTAGCTGCCCACTAACACTTATCTCTTGCTATGTTTGTTATTGCAGGCCTCGGACATGGTCGTGATCACCGTAAGCGACCATGTTTCTTTCGGTGAAATTGTATGAATCGTTTGGGTAAATGGAATATGTCAAAGGAATAAATGTCGAGGAGAAGAGGAGAGAGGTGATGTATGACTGAAACAAAGATGAAAGGAAACGCTGAAGATGAGTGGTGGGGTGTGAAATGTGTGTGTGCTGGAGTGGAGAGAAATGAGAAGGAGAGAAAAGGAGTTGTGATTTTGATGAGTATCATGTCGCAGAGATCTATAATGGATTTTGTTAGTGTGAGTACTAGAATTTTAATGGTAAAATTTAAGTTTGAAAAGGTCAACGTATGTGTGGTTGTAACATAGGTCGATCTGAGGGTTATGTTGAGGAGAGTTCGACAATCTGGGATAATCTGAATGATGTTTTAGATGGGGTGAATAGGAGCTTCAGATTGTGTTGGGCTATCTAAGTGGTTGGATAGGTGATAAAAAAAGGATGGTGTAACAGGTAAATTTTGGGTAACGGGAGAAAATGAGAATGGTGGGAGGGTGATTGATTTCTGTGAGTAAAGAAGTATGTGCGTAAGTATTTCTTTCTTCAAACACAAGAGCATTCAGAAGGTTACTAGAGTTGGTTTAAGTAGAGATGGTATCAAGGTGAAAGTCTGATTGATTTTGTGTTGGTGAAGTTGGAGATGTTGAAGTATGTTATGCATGTTAAATCAGTGAGGGGCTGAGGATAGGATCATCAGATCACTATGTTGTTTTATGCAAGATTAAATTAGTGGGGGTGGATGGAGAGGAAAGAGGTAGGAAAGGAAGTGGGAAGAATTAGGAGTGAGAAGTTAAGTAAGCCATGTAATAAGGAAAAGTATTTAAGAGCGCTTGAGGATAAATCAGTTGAATGTGAACAAAATGATACTGAGCAAATCTGGACACAAATGAAGGAAGTCTTTGTTAGTAGTGCAAGAGTAGAGAAAGAGAAGTAGGTGGATGTTCAAAAGTACTAAGAATCTGTACCGTGAATGGTGGAATGAAGAGGTGATGCAAGCGATTAAAAGTTAAAAAGGGGAGTGTGTGAATGTGTTAAAAGCAAATGATGAAGTCTCAAAAGAAAGATGTTTGGAATTATATAAAGAGGAAAAAAGGATGACTAAAAGTTTCATACGTAGAAGGAAAAATGAGGTAAATAAACAGTTTGGAAGATGGATGATTGGGGACCTACAAGGGAATAGGAAGCTTTTCAGGAAGGAAGCGCAAAAGATTAGAAAAAAGAGAAAGGAGAATCTGCATAGAATAATGAATAGGGATGGTGCTTTCATAATTGATGAAATATATATGAGAAGAGTGTGGAGGGAATATTTTGAAAATCTGCATAACATTGGCAGTAATGGGAGGGGTGATAGTGAACGTGTGTGGGTTTGATGGTGTAAGAAAAAATAGGTGTTTTGGGAATGAGGTAATTAATAGGTGTGTTAGCTGTGAGAAGAATTGATAAAATGAGGAATGAACTCATTAGGGAGTTTTGTGCTGTGAAAAATGGCGCATATGAAAGAATAAACGCGAGTATATTGAGATGGTTTGGTCATATGGAAAGGACGGACGATAGTCGTTTGGTTAAGTGGATGTATAGTGGTGGGTGTGCTGGGAATCGACTGGGTGGGTGAATTGAGTCAGTAAAGGAATGCCTGAAGGAGAGGAATGTGAGTTTGGCCGAGGCTAGAAGAAAGGTGCAAAACAGGAATGAATGGCGGGTTTTTGTGAGGGAGGGTGTGGTTGCAGGATTTGCCCAGGAAATGAACCTCTTATTAGCGAGATACCACAGTGATGGTCCGTCACAGTCCCACGTAACCTCAGGGTGGATTTTTCTTACTGGGATGAGTTCTCACTTAGGGGTATAAAGGGGAAGGTAAAGGGGAGATTTCTTTTCGAGTTGCATCATGTTCTTCTACAAATTTTCTGTTCCGGTGTATGCTATGCACCTCGCCCCCAATCTGGGGGATAGGAGGAGGATGATATATATATATATATATATATATATATATATATATATATATATAGTATATATATATATATATATATATATATATATCTTATATATATATATATATATATATATATATATATTGGTTATTATGTTATTTATATATATATATATATATATATATATATATATATATATATATATATATATATATATATATATATATATATATTACATATATATATATTACATATACATATATAACAGTTGTATATACATATTATATATATACATATTATATTATTACATACATACATATATATATATATGGGTTATATGAGTACATATTATTGCTGGTTATGATATACATATATATATATTACAATATTATATTTGTTGTTATTGGAAGATTTGGTTGGTTACTATTATATTATTATTATTATTATATATTATTATTACATACATATATATATTATTAAGAAGATATATATTATTACATATGATATTACTCATACATATTATTATTATATTAAAGAAGATATTATTGTTGTTATACATATATTAGGGTTGATCAATATTATATATATATATATATATATATATATATATATATATATATATATATATATATATATATATATATATATATATAAAATATACATATTTACCTCTATATATAAAGAGTTATTTATTTAGTATATATATATATATATATATATATAGTATATATATATATATATATATAACATATATATATAGGTCATCGTTTGTGGGATTTAGTTAACACCCTGTATCTGGAAAAACTGCGATAGCTACATAAAAAAACTGAATACATTTTTGAATTTTAATACCAGCAAAGGAAAAATATTTTATTAATTATTAATAAAATAATTAAAATTATTAATAAATTAATTAAAATAATACGGCTGAATAACATCTAACGCCTGGCATTTTGGTACTTCTTCTGGCAGCGAGACTCCTCCTCCTCCTGCTGGAAATTTTACTTTTTAATTGTGAATGAAAAACATTTTTTATTCATGTTTTCGGTAGTTATATATATATATATATATATATATATATATATATATATATATATATATATATATATATATATATATATATATATGTATATATGTTAAATTAGATATATATATATATATATATTGTTGTTAAAAAACAGATTATTATTATTATTACATATTATTATTACATATTATATATTATATATTATCATATTATTATTATATTATATTATTATATTATTATTACATATATATATATTATTATATATTATATTATTATTACATATTATTATTATTATTATTATTATTATTATTATTATTATTATTATTATTATTATTATTATTATTATTATTATTATTATTATTATTATTATTATTATTATTATTATTATTATTATTCATACATATAGCTGAGTTGCATATTGTTGTTGGCTATTATTACATACATAGCTGGCTACATATATACATATATACATATTGAGTTATTATTACTATTACTATATATATATTATTTTTTATATATATATTACATACATATATATAAGTTATATATAAGAAGAGTTATATATTATTATTGTTACATATATTATTATTATATACATATTACATATACATATACATAATGCTATGTCCTTAGGTTAGGCAGGTTAGGTCACTCTTAAGCCTGGGTTAGGTTGGCCAGGCCAGGCCAGGCCAGGCCAGGCCAGGCCAGGCCAGGCCAGGCCAGGCCAGGCCAGGCCAGGCCAGGCCAGGCCAGGCCAGGCCAGGTTAGGTTAGGTTAAGTTAGGTAGGGTTTGGTAGGTTTGTTCAATAATATCTCTCTCTTTTAAACAATTATACCCTTTCCACTCATTTGTTATAATTGCTGTCTTTTAGCTTCATGAATGTCTCTATTATTTTCATTACCATTTAACTAATCCTGCTCATTTTACTGGTACTAGAAAACATTTACCTGATCATTTATATACCTCCTATGACCAATCGACTTTTCAACATTCGTCATCTTTATAATTCCGTTTACCAAAAACTCATCTCAATTAAAACTTGTCGTACACAATATCATTTATTACTATATACTTTTTTTATTACCCTTCTTTTTTATTTCTTATTCATTTTCTAGCATTAAAATGTTCACTGATTTCAAAAATGTATTCAGTTTTTATGTAGCTATCATAGTTTTTTAGATACAGGTATCACCTAATCAAACACTG
The DNA here is from genome assembly GCA_015478945.1 of Trachelipus rathkii. Classification (NCBI taxonomy): domain Eukaryota; kingdom Metazoa; phylum Arthropoda; class Malacostraca; order Isopoda; family Trachelipodidae; genus Trachelipus; species Trachelipus rathkii. The sequence continues at coordinate 8,570 of JABUQX010085709.1, forward strand.
ACCATTTATATATATAGGGTATATATATAGTTACAGCAGTAGTATATATATATATATATATATATATATATATATATATAGTAGATATATATATATATATATATATATATATATATATATATATATATATATATATATATATATATATATATATATATATATATATATAATATATATATATATATATATATATATATATATATATATATATATATATATATTGTGTGGTATATAAGGTGATATATATATATATATTATATATATATATATATATATATATATATATAAGGAAGTAAGTGGGAAGAATGAAGAGTGAGAAGTTAAGTGAAGAAGGTAATAAGGAATAGTACTTAAGAGCACTCTTGCAAATAATCAGTTGTAATGTGAACAAAATGATACTGAGCAAATCTGGACACAAATGATGGAAGCCTTTGTTAGTAGTGCAAGAGAAGTATGTGAATGTGCTAAAGTAGGAAGTAAGAATCTCAATAGTGAATGGTGGAATGAAGAGCGGTTAAAAGTAAAAAAGAGGCGTGGTTTAATTAATGTGCTAAAAGCCAATGATGAGGTCTCAAAAGAAAGATGTTTGGAATTATATAAGGAGGAAAAAAGGAAGACTAATAATTGCATACATAGGAGCAAAAATGAAGTAAACTAACAGTTTGGAAGAAGGATGAATGGGGACCTACAAGGGAATAGGAAGCTTTTCTGGAAGGAAGCGCGAAAGATTAAAAATGAGACTAAGGAGAATCTGCGTAGAATAATGAATTGGAATGGTGCTTTCGTAACTGATGAAATGGATGTGAGAAGAGTGTGGAGACACTTCGAAAATCTGCATAACATTGGCAGCAATGAAGAGGCGATAGTGAACGTGTGTGTGTTTGATGGTGCAAGAAGAAATAGGTATTTTGGGGATGAGGTAATTAGTAAGGAGGAGGAGGTGATGGGTAAGGTGAGAAAGTTAAAGAATAGTAAATCTGCAAGTATAGATGGAATTACTGGTGAAATTATCAAGAATAGAGGCGAGATGGTGATTGAATGGATTTGAAAGTTGTGTACCAAAGCTTTTTAGGGAGGGTATAGTTCCGAGAGATTGGAGAAGAGCAGTAATAATACCCTGTAGGGGCAACTATAGGCCCTCTAGTTACACATATAGACTAATATAAAATAATATAGACCACTATAAACTAATTAAAGCAGATATATAAACTAACCTGAGAAGACACCAGAAGATATAAAGTGAAGTCCTAATGTTGTTCGTTCGGTAATGTATTTGATAGTATCTGAGTGGTGGAAATAATCCCAGTCTCGGAGTTATGAGACTTAGTAGATTACCGCTGAAACGAGTTTTTGTAACAATTGGCTCGTCATGAATTACCGTGTGAGTCCTCAGATGGTATGCCAGATTAATTCAATCGTAGAAGTCAGTCTAGTGTTGAATTGAGCCTATTAGAATTTGAGTCAGTTGATAGTTTGTATATATATAAGAGTGTCGGCCTCACCAAATAAAACATCAATTACTTTATTCAATTATAAACATGATTATCACTTAATTATAAGTAGTCATATAACCTTAGTAATGTAAGTTTTCACAGTCACAAATCGTGGGTCGGCCGATGATTTCAGAACTGAGTCGTGTAAGCGATTCCTCCAGGAAATATAGTAATATAGATATATTATAATATAATATACCAAAGGCTTGTTTGTTTCTTAAATATATATACTTAATTATATATTATCATATATATTTAGTTAAGTATATAGGGCGTATTTTATCGTTATGGTTTATGTGTCGATATATAATATTAGTGGTGAAACTATATTTTAGGTGATTTATATTATATTAGATATTATATATTTTTTAGGTGATTTTTTTATTTTTATGTGTATATAAGTTATAATTTATTATTAAAGCGGATGTGGATATTTTATATATATTATATTTATATTATGATATTATATATGATTTATATTTAGTTATATTATTTTATATTATATATATTAATTATATAGTGTGCTATGAATTATGAAATTAGATAATATTTATTTAGATATATGTATATTAATATATATGTATTTATAATGTTATATATATTTATTTTATGTTATATTATATATTAATTTATATATATATAAATATTTTAATAATAAATTATTATTATGATATTATAGGTAATTAGAATGTATTATATATTTTGATATTTAGAGGATGTATATTTAGTATTAACATTTTTAGTTGATTATGGGTCTTAAGGTATGTAGTTAGATTATTAGTATTATATCTATCAGGTAGTATGTGTTATATATTAGTAGCTACTAGTATAAGTGTATATTATATTCTGTTTGATTAGTTGTGAATAGTATTTATTATTCTAGTATTTTCTATAATTTATTGTAGTATTTTTATTATTGGTATTATTGTATTTTATATTGTATTTTGTTTTTTTAGATTTATTTTTGATATGATTTTTTTATTTTTTTTTTTATAACCTTAATTTAATATCATATCTTATTTATTTAAATTAATATATATCTAATATTAATTTATAATTTAATATTCATAATTTTTTAACACTTACTAATATGAATCATATTATCATTATTTGTACCACCTTAATATCCAATTTCATAATTCATAAGAAGTACGATTATTCTTTCAAAAGTTAATTTAATTAGAAACGCATTCTACTGACTCGTGTATTTGTTGTTAAAAAATAATATCTATTATGAATTTTTTTATATATGATGGCAGACGGTTTTCTACCGTTCATCTTTTTAGGTCTCATTATAATAACGTAGTACACTTTTGCAGTTATGTCCTAATATCTGTAGGTTAAATGCCTTCACGCGAGCTATTCTTATATAATCGCATTATAAATAGTATACCGAATTTCTTTATACATCACTTATATATTATTAGATAATAAAAATAATAAAATATTATTATAATGTAATATTATAAAATATAATATTTCATAATATTAATATTAACTAATAATACACTCACATAACTCCTTCTCACCCAGATATTTTAGTGAGATAATAGGTGATATCTCATGCACTTGTGATAACAGAAAGTGTAAGAAGAAATAACAGAACGCATAGATTACGAAAGGCACAGGTCCCGTAGTCTTGCTACCTATGTCGGTTGTATCCCTTTATAGGCTCCTTTTTAGTGATGAACCTGTTGCAGGCAAAAAATTACAGAATACTATAGAGCTATCTATCTGGGACCTGGCGACGGACCTCACAATGGTATTCTCGCCAACGTGGACATCATGGGTCTACTGCGCGACACATTGGTTCCTACGCAACTATAGCTTCCCACACATAGTACATAAACTCATTTCTGCATTTGCAGACACTCACAAATTTATTCAAGCTACTTTTCTTATGCTCTGCCTCTGCCAAACCATATTATTTCTCACTTCAAGAAATTCTATACGAACCTCAATCCACTTTTTCTTTCAAGTCTCCAAGAACTCTGATTCGAGTTCCCAGCACAGCTCGAAGACTATATCATTCCAGCCTTAACCAAACCGTAGCTATCATCCATCGGGCCTGTCCACATGCATCCAAGGACCATCTCATACGGTATCTTAATGCAAGTTATTTCTCCTCTCATATTTACCTTATTACACCACATCCATAAACATATCTTGTCTAATTGACTGCTTCATGATCTCATTTTATGCGAATTCTCTCAGACCTAAACGACGCTTATTACGTTTTTTTATTCAGCCATCACCTACCAGATATCGCCACTATACTGTAACACAATTGACTTTACTAATACTTCTTATTCTACGAACCAAGTTTCCTACTCGATTACTATCAATTAAACATACTAGAGGTAACAGACTATATACGCGACTCTAATATATTAAAAACGCTGGCGTTCACTCTAAAACTTAGTCCATTACAAGAGTCCATCCAAGGGTTTAGATTTAATTGCACGTAGCGAAGCCACAACTAATATCCTGCATACGGTCAACTTCCTACTCTCTACTCTGCATATGAACCGTTTATCACGTTTTTCATACCAGACATATAGTCCCTATAATTATTAAAATTCAGACAGACCTAGGAGCTTGTTTCTCACAAGCATGCTTCAATAATCATCGACACATTCACACTCTCCGAACTGGTCATCACTCAAAACTACATTCATAATCTTACTCTTTACAGCAGTACTTCGAATACGACCTGCCTTTTATTACACCAACCAGTTGCCTTAAATCTCGGCTACTATTATTATTAAATCCTTTGCATGAAATGATAAGAAACCTCACAAGTGCATCTATTCACAAATCCATATCCGCATAATTATAATATATATGATAATGATATATTATTATAGTGGTAATAGTAGAAATAATTAAAATTTATCATTAGTATAATATAATAATCATTTATATAATACTATAATATAGTATAGTATATATATAGTTATATAGTATAACTATATATTATTAAGTCAGTTATACTAAATAAAATTAAAGCAAAGTACATTATTACTTATTAAATAGTAAAATAGATTGTTTAAATATTATTAATATTAAGATATCATATAATATATGAATATACTATTTAATATAATAATAGTTTTAGATATTTAAAATATATTCTATTATACTATTAATATTATTGATTAACTATCTATATAATTATACTATATTATTATTAATTTAAGAGATATATATATATATATTATTTATATTATATTTTTATCTATTTGTAGACGATATATACGTATATTATTATATATTAATATATATATTAATTATGTATTTATAATTACTTTAAGATAATTGAAATTTATTTTATAAAATAATAATGTCCAAGGATATCTATAATATATATTATTATGTAAGAAATGTCACTTATATGGGTAGCTAGCGGTATTTATCTAAATCATGTAGTTAGGGCCTTATATGTTTATTAGTCTACTTGAGTAGCAATTATTATATGAGACTGTATACTCAAAAAGTAGATCGATATACAATATGTATGTAAGCTAACGTAGACAGTTATCTTATTAGTCACTATGAGTATGTTAAGTATTCTATGTTTCTGTTTTGTTACGAGTTAAGACAGATCGTTATACTATTATATTAGTGAGTTATTATTTTTAGTGCATAATTGCTATGGTAGCTTTTTGCGTTTTATTCGACTGAGGGCATAATGTTTAGTAGTTGCCTGAAGTCGATTGGGAGAACGATATCTGAGTTATTCGGTATAAAGCTTCTATAGTTAAAATGGTCTCCTCTGGTGTATTTCTCTTCACCTATTCCTCGTTGTGAAGTTATTAGATGGTTTTCTCAAGATAATTAAGTATAAGAAAAATGAAGTTCATTATATCAACATCTCAGACGAGAGAAGCTTACTTAGTTATACATGTCTAGAATGGAATAGCAATTTATAATTGTGTGAATTAATTTTCATCTAGAATTCTAATTACGTATCTTATCTTATATTATAATTTATAATTATATATTAGTATGATATATGTTGATATTTTAAATTGTTTCAATTATCTCTAATATTCAAGGACGAGCTGATCCGCAATAAAGATTGCTATTATTAATAACAAAAAGAGAGTATATTTTAATTTAAGTCGATCTCGTACAAAATTATGTTTACATGCGATGTAACCGCTTCAGACTGGGTCCCTCCTTTTAATATTAATTTATTGAATTTAATATATGAGAAGAATATTAAATACATTTGGTTTTTGCTTTTTTTCTTATCAAACATAAATGACATTTTGCTTGTCAAATTTCGAATAAAACAAGTAACGTAAGAAAAATGATACATCATGGCATACTATTTTTCCGATAAGACTTGTTAAAAAATGAAAGACATAGTACAGTCAATTTCTAATTGTTTTCTCAAGAATATAGATCTTATTAAATATAGCACGTAATGATATATCACGATTATTACTGGTCATTGCCCTTCCCAAAGGAGTCAAGGAACTAGAGAGATTTTTGATTTAACTTTATAATTCTCACTCATATTGTATGCGTATTCTGATTAATTACTTATACCTAGCGCCATTTTTGCTGCAAGTTTAACGCTATTCATTCAGTCTTACATATTATTGGCGCACTCGTGTCAGTAGAGTAGGTGAGTATAGGTCAAACATGCTTTGACAATAACTTTATAATTGACGGTACTCATGTTAAAGTAGCATTCATCTTCCCATTGAAAGACGAGATTTGAAGTAATCTGCAAAAAGATACTTTAATATAATTTTTAAATACTTCAAATTATATATATTATGTAAATACTTTATCAATTATATTTATAGTAAATTACCTGCCCATCCAACTAAATCACAATCATGTTAACATTCACAAACTGGTAAAAAACTTTGAAAGAATAATGATATGTTAAAATATAATGGATAACTTTGTTGTGCATCAAAAATTAATATATGGTTATTAATTTTGGAAAGTGCTAAAGCCAACAAGATTTACTAAATTTCAAATTCCAAATTATAGAGTATAATTTTTAAGATTAATAAAGAAAATAAGAAAAATTAGATAAAATAAAAAAAAAACAAGAAAGAAAAAAAAAAAAAAAAAAAAAACACATCACGACATCACCCTCATACTATAACGTACTGTAATCTTTCATTTCAGAGGCCACACATGTTTAGGGGAGCAACTCAGACAGGCAGACACGAAAGCATCAGGCTGCTATCCTTCCAAAACCCGAGCCCACTACTCATTAAACGGTTAACGCAACAGCAAGAAAGCATCGTTTAATTTACCTCGGTAACCTCCAGTGTAAGAACTAAAAAAAATACCAACCAAAACCCATGTTAAATAAATGCTGTCGTGCTCAATTTTAAAACAAATTCTTTGAAATACCCAATTAAATAAATGTATTGCTCAAATTAATTTAATTGGTATGTAGACTAAAAATATACCAGAAAGGAAAGGCAAACAGGAAACCAATAACTAGTATGGACACAGGTACTAAAAAAAATGGTCCTATCTAGAACCAACAGGAAACTAAGGGTTCACCCTCTCTCATCACAGAAGGTTTGACACAGGCGCTATATAACACGTTGACGCAACTGAATTCACTCTTCTACGACTGTTGGTGATAAAGGATTAGATAACCGGCTTGAAGGATGAGTAGTGAAATTAACTTATGAATATTAACAAGTGTTAACGATTTTCTATTAACGTTAATTGAGTTCCCACAGATCTTCCATTTATGTAATACCCAGCTAATAAAATCAAGAGAGAATGGGATAGACACCTAATTTAATATAATCGTAACTGAAGAGATTAAAAGCGTGTAAGGAGATAGATGATGTACTGAAAGCAACACCTAAGATGTAACATAACAATTTGGTTTTTTGTTTCCTCATAATAGTAGCAACACCCCGCCAAAAAATGCAAGGTTACTAATTAACTAACACAACTTTCCTTAATTCGAATTATACACGTCAACACTGTTCTACGTACTGGCAGCCGCACTGGACACCAATAGCAAAGCTAGGATAACGAAGCCAGAAGTCAAAGTTTCCAACAACTTCCTATCAAATCTCGTCAATCAAAATGCACAGCTATACCTACAACAACTAATCATAAGATATGACTTAAATAATTTTGTGTTAATCGCGATTTAATCTCTAAAATAAGAAGAGGCTACTTCGAATAACTTATCCTCTTATATAATAAATCACGCTTAAAACAATATGTCTTATATTAACATATATCATAAGAAACATGCAGATGTGGCTTAATAAACATAATGTTGCCTGACCTCGGCCAACTATATATACAATAAATAAGATAAACTGGATCTCTTTAAAGTATAATATTTATTCTTAGTTTCTTTTGTTAATTCTAGATCTTATCCCGTTCCCTTCCCTTTAAGACAATGACTGTTTAAACTCATAACAAAATGACGCTTTTATCGTAATGATAAAACTATATAATCCAACAATATATTTATAAAAAGCGCATCCGTCTTCCGATAAACGTCAATGAATTAAATAACATGATCAAAAAAAATGTATGATAGGATGAGGATGATAAAATCAGGAATGGGCATCTTGGTAGAATACAGCAATCTAGACAAACTGTTTCAAAAATCTGGAAAAACGGAAGCAATCAGAGGGAAAAGGATGGAGATATAAATTCGTCCTGTTCCGAAAATCTAATATAAAGAAAAGAATACTGTAAGAAATTTTCAGTTCTAATCATCTACATTAATCCTTCAAGAAAACCCACCGAATCCCATGGCTAACGTATTCCATCAGGTTTGAGCAGATGTGGGAATTAAAGATTACTACCATCAAACGAAAGTGCGCAGACCTCTTGGTTCTCTAACATGAACAAAAAAAATCTATCTGAGAGACCTACTCTGCCAAAACATCTGACAACCTTCTAAAACATACGTCCCCTTACCATTTTCTCGCTCTATCCATTGTCGACACGATAGGCTCTAGTTTGCTTACTACGCTCAATCTCTTAACATGAAAAGGCCCATCTCCCTTCGCTCTATTCATCTCTTCATTAAACCTCCTCTTATTCTCATAACTCATTCAAGGTAACAAATCATGGCAATATATTCTTTCTTTACATGTCCTTCGCCACTCTTAGAAGATGTCATACATGTACATTCGCATCAATTAAATAATTTGATCCGGCTGTGCATAGGGTATCATGAGGATTTCATTAAGGTTTATGCACCGAACGCAGGTTAGACCCGGATGGGCTATTACCTCCCCCGTATGTAAATTTGAAGGAGCTCTGACACATGTCTAAGGAGAGGGATCAAGCCTCTCCGTATCAACCCACATGATATTTCACTCCTAATGACTCCAACACATAGCACTTCCATCCTTCCAAGTAAGTTGGTGAGTAGCACGCATCACATGACTCCAAGGGTCCCTATTCCCCGAGAAATAAAGAAAAGGAGAAGATCCTTGCTCTAGAATCTATCTAGACTAATGGCATCATGCCTATAGTTCTCTACTTGTTATCTATCCAAGATCTTTGGAAACTCCTTCTCACTCTCATCACCTTAGAAATCATTTGGACCTACCTGGTATATTCTCCCTTCACTGGCTTTCCGTAAATTCGCCAGTCCGGTCGACTATTTGTCGAGGGCATAAGAAGAGTACTTTATATCGGAGCGAACACATCTTAACTTCCTATACTTACTTGAACTATTAGTATTGTATACACGCCTTAGAACTACCCGGGCCGAGTCTTAGTTGACGATGAGTGTGCAAGCTTGACACCAGTATATCCAGAGAGCATTTGACCGGGTAAGGCTACACCGATACACTAAAACGTGAGCTTAACTCCATAGCTCACCTCTCTCTTAGCTACTCCTTCTCTTTGGCTACTTATGCCTAGCTTTAATATCCAGTAACTACAATATTCTTGCTGGGTCTGAATGAGGAAGAAACGAAACAAATGGTCTTTAATTCTGCTCAATATGTGTAGTAACATGCAAAGATCGGCTCAATATCTCCCTAATCTAATTCAACTTGGACTTCTCTCATAATGATAATCTCGTAAACCGCTCGCAGCATTCTAACTCTATACTCATCTTTATATCGTAGATGACTACGTACCACTCTCTAGTTCACTACAGAATCATTCATCAAATCTAACCTTTCATATATCCTTCTGCCATTCACTATATACTTTCTAGAAGTTGTACCAATCATCATTGTCTCGCTTATACTCTAGTTTACGGAATTAATTGCGTTCTAAGCTGCATCCCATAACGGAGTAGGAGGATTGCCAGATGTTGTGGGTCGAAAATCAACCTAATTAGAGTGCAAAAACCATTTCTAAATACATTTAAAAAACTTACATAACAATCCATAACAAAGAATACCTCTCATCTCTATCAAGACCTTCTAATTATTACTATTCTTGATCAGAACTGGTCTCTGCAATCAAGATCTCTCTTTGACATATAACAACATCTTCTAGACCTTATACTATCCAAAAAAACAAATTGTCTGTAGGAACACTCAAATCAGCGATAAAAACCGCTTCTGGGATGGGTCTATAGAAATAAAAAACAACAACTACGGGAGTTTGTTTAGATCAAGCGAACTAGATACTAAAGTGTCTCACTAACTCACTAAAGAAACAGTTTAGATCCAAAGCTAGCAAATACAAGAAACGCGCACCATCACGCCTTGTATGGAGTCACTCTTTAAGCTCAAATATCTAGGGGAGGGAGGCCTGGAAGGCCATCTGAGTTTCACACTTCATTACTTTTTGCAGACAGAACGATCGAGCCATAAAGGCTTCATAAGGCTTGTACCTGTAGTATACATACTTCCAGTTCACGTTGACCTCTAACTTACTCTGATGCGAAGAAGAGTGCAGAAGATCGATCAGCATAAGCAGAGACTCGTTGATCGACCCATTTTCCTATAGATGAAACGACCATTCTTTTGGACTCAAGACGACAATCATTCAGAACTAAATACAACACTCACATATATCCGATAAAATCCAATAAAATTCTACTCTACAACATAAAACTCGAAACAACTTAATAAAATTTAATGTCAATTACTAATATTTATTTACTAAATGTGACGGCAGGCAGGAAATGTATTCCATGAGGTGCAGACCTACCAAATCCAATGTCCAAAGCGGAGCGATACCACGAAAATCATGTAAGATAAACATTACGGACTGCCCTGTAGCACACCGAGGCGTGGATGTGATGTTCATGCGCATCAAGATATTTGTGCGGTAGTATAAGTTGAAAGGTAACTAATACCTAGGCTAACATCTAACTATAGTATAGTTAGACTTCACTGGCTACAAATCAAAATTAAATTCGTATATTATTCAGATAGAAATACTCAATCCAATATTTCTGTATTTTTCCCATGCTGTAAATTTAATTCTCCATCCACTTAAAAAGACCATGCGTATTGTGCCTTACATAATAAAACCAAAATACTGCGATAATTTATAGCAAGATCATAGAGACGATAAGAAATTGTACATAGGACAGTTATAACACCATAACAATAATATGCACAATAAACCTGAAATAGCGGGGCTTCTAGACACGATGATGTATAGTTAGGTAAGAAACAGCTTGTAAATAGTAATATTATATTTAATAAATTAATACAAATAAATAATTAAATAAAAAATAAATATAAAATAATATATATATAAAAATATAAAAATTTTCATAATATATCATTCCATAATAATATATATAATTATTATATATATTATATATAATAATATATATACTATATACAAAATATACTATTATAATTTAATAATATATATATATTATATGTTATACGAAAGTATAGTATGATTAACACTTAATATCTATAGTGTTTTATTGTGCAATGTTCGTAAATTGTTAATACTTTGGTATTATTTGAATGTTCTTCCCCGACACATAAACGCATATTATTGCCTTATTTCATAATTATAGAAATAAAGCATTACGTTTTAATAGCTATTCATTTATATTCAGTACTCTTTTCTTTATCAATTTACTTCATCTGATTAATCCTCAATAAAAGCGAGGAACATATTATCAAATAAAAATAAAAAATAAATATCGGTAAATATAAAAAAATAAAAAAATCTAATTATATAAATAATATTTATATTATAAAGAACAAAAGTATTTTCTTGGTTTAATTTGCAACCCACTAGCATTGCCCTAATAATATACACGTTGATTAGGCAAGGAATTACCGATATTGCCAACAAGGCTAAATATGACATGGACAACTATTGAATAGGGTTCCAGAATTTAGAAGGAGTTCGTAAATATAACAGATGCCCATTGAATCCGACTGACAAAAGAAATCAAATTTGACTAGTATTATTCGTACTGATTAGTATTCAATGGTCACCGAGTGCACACATTATAAAATAATATAATAAAATAAAATCAATTAAAATAATAATAATAATTTTATAAAAATTATATATATTTATAATAATGAAAGCAATAATACAATAAAGATAATAATAAAATAATACCATCAGTAATAATAGTCATTCAGATGTACATCTAAACAAATTATTAAATAATAATAAAATAATAACAATATATAATAATAATAATATAATTAATAATTAATAATAATTTTGATTAGGGAAAAGATATTAACCAAAATCATTATCAAAAGGTTCCAGTTCCAACAGGCAGGTAACAAAAGATACAAATTCTAAATCAAAACTTAATAATAGTCATTTTATATTTAGGAGTTTGTGTTTGCTGGAAGGGTGTAAAATTTCATTTGTACAGCAAAATAGCATTTCATGTATATATGCTTGTCACTCAAAAAATAAATTATTCATAAAAACACAAATTTATCGCACATTACTAATTTATCACTATACTGGTCACATTAGATATATCAGAAATGGCAACTAAGTCAAAATTTAAATGTAAAAGATAAAGAAATATAACGAAACATTAATTATAAATGGTAAAAGATATATACATTTTTAAAACATTCTCAATCCCCTTCCCTTTAACCAAATCTACATAAGAATCTACTTAAACTAATTTATTGACGTTATAAATAAATGGTAAGATAGGGCTGACTGATGAAGGTAAAAACGTTATAATGTAGCACTTGATATGTTGTCTGCTAGTATTTATAAATATACAATCTTAATTGATGAACCAACATTTCAAAAATCTTCCATAGTATAATTATCAATATTAAATATCAATAAATAAAATATAAATACTTACAAGAAAAATATTTAAATGTATTTTTATCCTTATTATATATAATTAATTCTTAATATATTTAAACTAAATAAATTTATGAACTATTAAATCTTTAATGATTATTATATATTTTAACTCTAAATATATCATTAACATGGCTAATTAATGATTTAAAATATTAATAATCAAATATATTGAAGTCTGAAACTGTTAAAAAATCTAATAAAATAATATTTTGTACAATTGTAGACAAGATCGAAAGTAAAAAATATTTTGTGATATATCTATTGTACATTCTACACACTCCATCGTTAAGAATGTATGGAGGTGGGTTAAGGAACGCACATATTCCTTCTTATCTATATAATATTAAGAGACAAAAAAAAAACAAAAAACAAAATTCCGCCAAAATCATTGAAAAAATCAACCTATCCTCCTTAACATAGTAAAAGAATCTGGCATACCTAAATAAACTTAATACAACACGATATATACAGTCATGGAGAAAGTGATGTTAGAAGCTATACGTCGTGGACCATACGCTAAGAGCACATTTTTTTTATTTCCATACAACAACTTAAGCACACAAAAAAGATGACGATAGAAAGAAGCAATCTAAAAACCAATATCAGTGAGACGACTAGTTAAATAAATATGTTTTGGTTTGATTTGAAACTTTTAACCAAAGCTTCTGTTAGTTTCTAAATTAAAATCGCAGAAAAATATTAAAGATCTAGCGGAAATTTTATAACAAAGCCTCTCAGCTCTTTTCAACACTATGATTTCTTTCGAGAAGTCAGAGGCCAATCGATGATCATACTTTACTTTTCAGAACAGCTTTACTACCTGGTGCCGTCAAGACAGTCCGCCTTCTCTGCTAACGAATCGTGATCCTGTGGGTTATCTCTATCTAATGATTTGCCTGAAGAAATCATGAAAAAAAGAAAATATGCATGCAAAATAATCAATTGAGCTGGAAAACTTAGAATGTGAAAAGTGTTTAATTAGCAGGCAAAGTAAAATACATTAATATTAATCTATCTACATATAGATTAAACTAATGGTATATTAAATATGAATAGGCAATTTAATGTAATCTAATATATTAATTGTACAAAAGTAAATAAACAAAAAACTTAATTGTATTAATTGATCATAATTCTCTGAACAGGGCGCTTACTATAATTAGCAAGCACACATGTCTGTGATCCTATCTAGCCCAAACACACATCAGAACAAAATAATGATAAAAATTAATAGTAATATACATATTAATTATAAAATAGAAGCTATTTTATTATATGTTACCAATAAGAATTATTGATTTTATCTAATTAACAAAATAAACATAATATATAGTGATAAAATATATTTAAAAAAATAAGTGTATTAAACCTCACAGACACTTTTTGGTTTTTATCGAAGAAGTACTAATTCGAAGCTATTTGAGACAAGTTTAACAAAGATGAAAATAATAATTACAGTGAAATAGTACTTTATATATAAGTATAATATAATATCATAATAAATATAAATAATATTATAAATAAGAAATATCAAATAATAAATAATAAATATAATAAAAATAATATATAATTAAATAATATATATATAACCAGATCAAATATTAAATATGTAATAATAAAATATATAAAATCATAAATAATAAATAATAATACCAAATATAATCAAATAAATTATAATAATATAAACTGAATAATAATCATAAAAATAACTAATCATTTTATAAGAATATTATATAAAAATTAATATTATAATAAATGTTGAAAATAAATTTATAAAATATTATATAATAAACACAAATAAATAATAATATAACACATCTATAATATTATATATAATTATAAATATTATATATACTAAATAAAATTTAAGATAATATTATAACTATAAATAATTTTATTTATATTATATATATATAAATACTTAACATACTTATTTCCATAATATATTATAATATAAATGAAAGAGTTATTAGCAGAGAAGCTAAGAAAGCAGAAAAGAAGTCAAAAATAGGATAAGTAAATCTCGCGGAGGTTTTGATCGGGGTATTAATGTGGCAAATACACCATGGTCCTAAAGGGATAAAACCTACATATGACGAGATGCTAGTAAATGTGTAATCCGATCACCGCAGTCTCCATGAAACCGTAATTATAGGCGTTTAAACTGGATTTATTCTGACTGCGACGGTTCTCACTTAAGAGGTAATGAAGAAGGCGCCGGAAAAAGCTTGGCTTTC
>JABUQX010085710.1:0-22500 GCA_015478945.1 Trachelipus rathkii
ACTCAGAAAAAGTATATCCTGTGTAATTTCTTGGTATCCTCCTCAACTCAGCACCTCAGTAGATTGGTGGTCTCTACTTCAGCTCAGCCGTCTGGTGTGTAATGATAGAGTTACTATTTAACAACACATCGGTCTTCAATCTACAATTTCAGATGTTTACTAGATAAAGACCAAGTACTCCAAACTTGATGAACAACAACATCATCATGTATATAGATTGAAGGGTTTTCGATGAGATTCTTCCGCAGATAGAAAACTATAATTACGGAATCTTAGGCTACTGTCACTTACAAATAATGCATTTACCATATTAGCTCGGTAGTCAATCCCTTATAATGTTAGAACTTCTTCAGATCTTATAGATGAGGAATCCAAGCTTATTTACAGAAATAAGATATACGTGTTATGAATCTCCTTTATCAAAACCTTACTTCTTCACTGATTTTTTTATTTTCAATCTGGATCTCATTAAGCGAATTATATCGAATATACTCCAGTTTTCCTATAAAGCGATCGATAGAAGGTAGCATGCGAGATGAAGCAAGTTTTTCATGTTCGACAGCATTGAAGCGTTCCACTAGCAGACGAAGATAATTTTATCACATCTTGAAGATATTTTTCTCACTATGCATATTTATAATTTTTCAGAGATTGGGCAGAATAAAATTAAATATAATAAGTAATAATAATAGAATAAATATAAGTTTAAATCTATGATAGGATATAATAAGATAATTAATTATATAAAATCTGAAAATATTTTGTAGTAGTAGTAAATAAAGAAATACATAAAAATAACATTAATTTTAAGTCTCATTATTATTTTTTTAGTATTTCAGAGAAGGGAAAAATGAGAATTAAAAAAAATGACAAATGAAAACTGTTTGATTATAAATATTACCAATTATGGGTAGGTTAAAGAATATTCTTAGTAATCAAAAAGTTGAAAAAATCACTACTAATTATTTTCGCTACAACAAGGTAGCTCACCAAAAATAAAAAAGAAAATATCGACAGATTCTTGCTTCACAGCGAGTTGCAGTTCCTTTATTTTTTCTCTTCAAAATAACATTCTCCAACAGTAGTTTATAAAGGTCTTCCTCTGTGGACGAAGATATTTCAGTCGCTGAGAACGATGTTCAGTCCTGGGAGTAATTTCCAGGAACTTTTTCTATGCAACCACTGAATAAGATTGGCGTCTTGGATATTTAGCACCACAATCATCCCAGTTTCATAATCCTAAAAGAAAGTTGGGAACAATAATATGGCTTTTTGTTCGTTTTTTTTTTAATAAACTTCAGAGCACTGAGCTTATTCTAGGAGGCGGGGGGGAGGGCTACACGTAGGTATTGCTACTACTATCAGACGAGAGCAAAGAACCTTGGCCCTTTGCATCGCGACTCAGTAGCTTCCATAAAAGAAGATAGAGTGTATGAAGTCTTATAAATAACTATTACAATACTATAGTAGAAGAATATTCATAAATGTTATCCATGTTTCATGCATATAATAATAATATAATAATAAGTATAATAATAATATAATAATATAATATTAAGATATAATTAATAATATTACTAATAAAGATATTAATAATAATAATAATAATCATAATAATAATAATAATAATATAATAATAATAATAATAATAATAATGGCGGCACACTGATAAAGAGAAATTAGATAGCAAGGTATTTGCTGTCATGTTTATATTTCTGCATGTACGAAATACTCAGTGATGACTAAAAATTGAGCGTAATACTTCAATGGGGCTTAAAGCTCATTACTCTGGCTAGTCATTTGAATCGGTTTCTGAGAGCCGAGAACAAGAAAATTGAATCCCCTGTGCTGGGCAACGGTATAATGAAGGAGAAATACATGAAAAGATAAATGAAGAATAATATATCGTATACAGTAGTGTTCAAGAAAAGAATATATAGTTCTACATAAATACACATTTTAATAGGCATATTAACCTTATTTAACCTGAGGACTTGAAAATTAAATTGTGAAGGTCTACAAGGGTTATAAAATAAAGAATTTATTTGCGTAAAATTGTGTATATATTTAGACTATTTTTCTGTGTAATGCGATCACACGAAATATATATCTTTTTCTGAAGTTTTAAATCCCTTCCCAAGTGTTAAACTACTAAATAGAAAAAAAAAACAAATATTTATATATTTAAACGGAAACTAACGGAAGAGAAAGGTTTTTAAAAATGTCACTAGCTTGAATCCCTAATTGCTGAAGCATGTGTCATACGGATTAAATTATTAAACTTTTCACTCATCAATTAATTTAAGGCTGATTAAAAAAATCTTTTATTGTTACATAATAAAGTTGATTACTTTGAAGTGCTTCTCACACGGATCGTCGCATCGAGTGAAAAGCATCCTTTCCATATGACCACCATCTCAATGTACGGCTCACTTCGTTTATTTATTCTTTTTATTTATTAGGTCTTCTTGACAAAAACCAGACACATCATCACCGCTAGCGAAGTTTCGTTCTATTACTCTTAACATACATATTTAGAAGATTGTCAAAGTGATCGTTGCCACTAGCGACAAAGATTGAGGGATATATAAAAAGATGCCATATGCAGTACACAGATACATAAACCCACGACCCTAAGATTGTCCATGACTGAAAGAGATGGCGTTACTATAACATAGTACACACAGGTAACAACAATACAGCTCTGGCGATCGATGAGGCAAAAAGCTAATAATAACACCGCAGTGCTCCATAGATGATAGTATTGTATTAACGCAAGGGTTGTAATAGCACCTACAAACCGCGCGACATCAATCATAATGCCTAATAGAGACCTAACACTAACCGAGAATTTCCGAAAAACAAGATGAAGGAGTAAGTAAGATGAATAGCAGCAATGAAAGAGGAGCAGAAGAATAGTGAGAATCGAAGCGTTGAAAGAGTGAGAATATTATGAGTGTGAAAAGTGTGAAAGGTGAAGCCAGAGAGAGCGCGTTACTTTCGCTAACTAAAACTCTGTACCAATTCGTTCCAGCAGCATCTTAGATCTCATTTTACATCCCAGAGACAGTGTATCACTGGAAAGTATTTAAACTCAGCAGTATAAACTTGTTCCAATCAGTACAATATAGCTCGGTGAACCGGCATCTGCAAGGCATCATAGATAATGCGATTCAGAATAGACTTCTCTGACGTCACGGAGATGTAGACCGGGAAATCATGAGACCTTTACTCGCATTAAAACGTAGAAAGATCATTATTATTTGTTGAAGGCCCGAGGTTCGCTTATACAAACCAGCTGGTCAAAACCCTGCTAAGCCAATCCCTCTCAAACTTTCTGTTGCTTCAGATTCGACAAAGCAAAACCAAATTCATAAGCGTACAATAAGCAGGATACCCTCTACAGTCTCGTTCACATATCCAGCTCTACAAAGATCACCATCGTGTAACTAACCATTCTCCACTACACAGGCCCATAAGCTCTAATTCTTTCAGTCAACACCATCACTATACGAAATTAAATAGCCAACGAGACTAACGACAGATTGAATTTTAGAGGCGAATAGAGAGAGGTATTCAGGACAATCCCTGCGTCAATCCACTATTAATATTAAACCCATTCACCTTTCAACTGCATTTATTCTTACACAAGCTTGCACGTATGCAGACAATAACAATTTACGATTCAAGAAAGCCTACAAATTTTCAAGACCTGATCTTAAAAAATGGTTCACCGTACATCAATATATACTGAGTTTCCGACACAACTTCCTATTTATACATGGAGTCATGTGCCTGTTGTAGAATCCCATTAAAATAAATACGATTTATTCTTCTCATCCCTCATATTTCCTTTCAATAGTTTATTTCAAATATGTGAATAATTTTTGATGTCTTCATATTGGTGAATTGATCAAAACACTACTTGGAGTAACGGCAAGTTTCACAAACGGGACACACATGTTGCTTTGGCAGGCACGAATCAGTCCTCAGTCACTTAAGAACGGTGATGCTACGGGCACGTCACTTACAAGCCAAAAAAGAATCAGCATTAGATCACACATTCCTAGCACACGCCTCAAGTAAACTAATAGTCCGACCGATGAGAGGCTTAGTTCTCACTTATTTCGCGTTTCCCCCGTGCTTACCTTATCGTTTAATATTATATAAAGGGTTACTCAATGAAGTCATGTATATTTGATGCTTTCTCCGTCCTCGCCCGCTTCCGCTTCCTTTACGCTCAATTTTTTTGGGGAACTAATAGGCTTCTATGTCATAAAAGAATCCAGCAACGCTTTGTTAGCTAAAACAGAAGAGGAAAGACAGAGTTCGCGGAGAAGAAAAGACGATGGCAGCATGAAGTGTAAGTGGTACGAGTATCACGAGTAAGAGTAGTGGCTATCCGATCTTCTTGTGTATGCTATACACACAGTAATATCGTTCGTAATGTCTGATATAAGAGAGTAGACCGTGATGAGAATTAGATAAAAGTCCGCGGTAGCGGAGATGCTGTACTGTGATATTTCGTTAGTATGATTCTCACATCGATTGGGAGTTTAAGAAGAGAGAGAAACGCGATGATTGGATTGATGTAAGATCAGTCTGTTCTAGCGTACTCTAATAGTTAACTACGACTGCGGGTAGGATCTTCCAACACCTAATTTACATTTAAACACAATCAAATCACCATCATTCACTAATCCACCACTACATTCTGTAATGTTATAAAAGATTTTCGAAATGTTCCGTCCACATTCTACTTTCGTTCTTTCATTAGATCAGCAGAAAGTACCATCCTATTTTTTTATTCTAAGTTAAGTGGATTCAGTATTCTCTTTCTTTAATCAGTTCGTACTTCCTTACGACAGAACTTCTATCACCAATTGAGACAAGATACCCCAGCATATCACATTATAATTCCTTCCACAACACTGTTCACATTAAGACACTTTTTTTCTCCTTGATATATTTCCATACATCTTTCTATTTGAGACCTCATCATTATTTTTTTAACAACATACAAAACACAGATAGATGTGCGTGGATTCGAGTCCGCTTTTTTAACTTTTGAAGCCGCTTTGCATCATTCTTTCATACCACCACTAACTATTTGTACATATTACTTACTTTCCTAAGTTCAGGCCATGCCACGCACAATATTTCTTTGTGGCCATAACGAACAAGAGGCTGTCCCGTTCATTTGCATCCAGATTTGGTCAGTTTCATATCCGTTTGATTCAACTGATTTATTATTACTAAAGTGTTATCTCGAAACATACTTTTCTTATAATGTTGCTCATAGATTAAAAATTGTTTCGCATTTGGCTCCGACTCTACATCCATAATTGAATTTTATTGCAAATATATAGTTTAAACTATAATACAATCCATATTAACTACATTGTCAAAGAGCCAGTGTGTGTGTTCATAGCTCTTATTAAGTGACAATGCAACTGACGGTGTGATATAACAGTATATTTTTATAACTTAACAGAATAAATTAAGTGGTGATGACGAAGTATAAAATAGCAATTCAAAAAAGTTATTTTATAATCAGTGAGCAAATATAGATTATTTTGTGCAGAGAACTTCAATTGCTTAGTTTTTATACTTCACTTTAGCTTACATATTCTTTCCTCCGACGTTAAAAGGGAAAGTCCTTTGACCCGCGCCATCCTTGAACTTATTTTAAAATATAAATTTACAGCACAACACACACAGCGCTAAAATTATATTTTATAATTCAAATAATAAACGACCTGTGGGGCTTGAGTTAAATGTATCGCCGGAGTCTTTAGGAAATCGCTTACTTTGCTTTGTTCAAGATTTACATCATGGAAATACCGTAGTGCAATATTGTTCGCTGTCGATGCATATTAAACGTTCCCATCTTGAGCTGTAACCGATTGCCCAGTACTAATGAATCAAGACGGGTTTGTTTGACTTGAGGATCGGATCTAAAGTAATAAAATCCTAGAAGATTAAATTGAAAAATTACTTAATTTTAACAAGATTAATGAAGATTAATAATAATAATGAAATATAATAATTAATTATACTAATAATAATAACAAATAATAATAAATAATAATAGATAATAATAATAATAATTAATTAAATATTATAATAACATAATCTCTGAAAATAATAATAATGTTTCAATTTCCAAGCTTACATAGTTACGGACTGGGGTTATAAATAAAAATACTTAGGAACTTTATTTTTGAAACTATGACTTGAATACTAGCACGTATTCGTGACAACTCACATTGTCGGAGTTATAATATCTCTGTTTGATTTTAAGGCAAATGTTCGTAAGGGAATACGTTGTATATGGAGGACTTTTCGGAACAAGACTAGGCAGGTTACACTATCAATTTCAATCACAGTTTTCCTTGGATTTACGTATTTTACGAATAACCGTTATCTTAACCACAAAATTTCCCGTGTCTCTGGATATGGCTAGCTAGTAGTCATAACATATATAAATGAGTCAGTGAGGATCATATTTAAAGATTTTTTTAGACATTAGCTGGTGCTTGCATACTAACAAGTTTTACACATGTCGTCTTAAATAATTACTAGATAAAGCTCAGCCATTTCCTTTTGTACAGTTAGTGATAGGATCAATACTTATGTCATTTTCAGTGCTAATGCTCGATGAAATATTGTTTATCATTGCATGGAGTACGCATTCCATTTTGGGGATGAAACCACTCTCAGAAGTTACTTTCAAAGGGCAAACTCTGAACTATATAAGAACTTTTCAATTTTTAACATCACCCAATTATACTCACTTCCTCTGCCAATCGAATTCTAGCATCAGTCGCTCTTTATACTATCATTATTATTAACTAGACACCTCACTAAGTTGCATAACGCCACCTCTATCTGTGCATTTCCCACCTTTCCTTGTCTATTACTCTGCCCTGAGACATAGCCGAAAGATATGTTCTTTCTTTCAAACTAATTCATATCCAAAGTGATCTGAAAGATATATCCTTCCCTCCTCTGTATTTAATACTTTCATTGACGTAAAACTATTTCAAACATCCTGTAACTAAGGTATGTTAGTCATTAGACAGGGCAGTAACTTGGTTGTGTTCATATTTTTCTATGGAGGGTTTGATGTAGGTGTTGACTCTTTCCTAATAGAACTACTATACAAAATGCACAGGAAAACTTTATATTTTAAAATTCTAATTAATAAATTAAGCTAACTAACTTTATTTGGTAACCATACCTATAAGCTTTTATACTGTTCTAGTTCATGTCGAAATGTCAAAAATCTTTATGTATTATTGACAAAAGTGTACTAAGTGACGATTAAAAGATCTATCAAAAAAATAATCATGTTGTGATTAGTACACTTAAAACTTACTATCTTTATTATAAACTTCGAGAAAACGTATACCAGGGTACTTAGGTTTAATCTTACAACTTTACAATAAGTGAAAGTTAAAAATAACACTGCAAAATGTTTTCAGAAAGTTTTAATATTCTTACTTAAATTAGCTGAGGGCAAAAAGTCTGATGGAGATTTCAAACACAGCTCAAAATTTGAAGGATTGGAAAAGTAGTCCCGAAGAGAAGGGATTTCCTGTCCAGCTTCTGTTAACTCAGCATGAAGTTCCAGTGCAATAATAATAATAATAATAATAAAAATAATAATAATAATAATAATAATAATAATAATAATAATAATAATAATATACGCACAAATATTAATCATTTATTCAAGATATCTTTGAAAATAATAATAATTATGACTGCAAAATATATTTGTACATTTTTCGAGAATTGATATGTTTGCTTTTTTAGAGATAGGGGTAACTTATATGCTTTTGAAAACTACGTTTATATCCTTAATTATTGCAGGATTTGGGCTAGTGGTACTAAAAATAAGGCATTGAGGCTAGGAATTTATGTTATAAGAAGGAAAATTAATTTTAAGATTGAAATGATTTTCTAAGTAATTTACTGTTTATTTGATAGGGGAAAAGAGGTCAGGGATAAAGGAAATTGAAGAGGTTTGATATATGAGTTGTAGTATGAAGTGGAGGGAAGATATAGTGTACTGTAGATATCTGAATGTTGATATAGTAGGAGGAGAGCAATTCAGAAAGAAAGGGAAGATGAGGATGGCAGAGGGGTAGGCTGTATTATTGAGATGATGATTTTTGATTGGGGTGGGTATAGATATTAATCTAATCGGTTGGTTTAAGTGGACCTGTCGTTTAAAGGTGATAAATGAGTGTTGATGATCAACAGAGAGAGTAGCTGTAATTTGTATAGCGTAGAACGATCTAAGTATCAGTGAAGGTATATCACAAACAGAGTTACAAATAACATTTCTTATTCAATTTTAAAAGTAATAAGATAAATAAAAACCAACCAGAGAAGATTCTCCGTTTTTCACCACCCGTTATAACAACGAGTATAATTTTTTTCCATTACTTTAGCTTAGCTTAGACTATTTTGTTTGCTTTGCTTTTTTCAATAATAATTCCAACAAAACCCATAATATACCTACCTTGTTCAGAAGGAAACAAAACCTAAAAGAAAATAAAATTTTCAATTGACTCCTTCTTTTGATTATATTGCTACTTCGTCACTGAAAGAACGCACCATGGTTGATCTCTTATATGATTGGTTAAAACTCTTAAAAATAATCTATTCCATATTAAAATAGGATCATAACCCAATTATTAACTATTATTACATCATTCCCTTTATCTAATTTGGTGAGCTATCAAAATTTTAACACCCAGTTCTCTGCTTAGTCAAAACATAACTGCCAGTTCTTTTTCATGTTTAATAAAATGAACTAAAAAGTTAACTACTGGTTAAAGCATTATGAAAAATAATTAACTACTGGTTCACGCGAACCCGCTCCATCTTGCCACTGAAAACAATTTTTCATCATCAAAGTCTACAACCATATTTGACAATCTTTCTCAACCTATCCATTCTGGATTGTACTGGTTCCCAGGTAAAACAAATCTTTAAGCTCTCATTCATCTTCCCTTTATGAATGCAACTCCCAACTTTTGATTTCCCATCTCTCCTTAAAATAAAAAATATTAATGAAGAAAATTAATACCTTGTACCTTCATATAAAAATCTTTATAACTATTATCCAAATTCATAAATACACAACCTATATAATAACTAATTTTAATTTCACGCTTACTTTTTTTTTTTTTTTTTACCTACTACATTTCCTAGAGATGTTCTTAATCACTCTTATAAAAACTTCATCTTCCTATCAACACTTTTCAATTTCACTATTATACACAGTAATAAAACATTATAATTGCTCAATCTTCTGGTTCTTGAGCAAAGTTAATTATTAATAGTTTAATACAAAATGCAATACCGTTTTAAAAATTTCCTGATCTGTATATATTGATATGAGGCAGGTACATAGCTTTATTTCAATAATAACAACAACATCAACAACAACAACATCAACAACAATAACAACAATAACAATATAATAATAATAAATAATAATATAAATAATAATAATAATAATAATAATTTTATATATTAAAAATTTCTTCACTACTTACTCTCAATAGACACTTTGCAACATCTTCAAGAGAATATTTTACACTCTTATTATTCTCAATCTCATAGACCATATTTCATTAGTTTAAAATATTAAAGTTATTTTTAAAAATATGAAAATATAAAGATATATGGTAATAAGATGTATTAAATATAATCTGAAAATAAAATAATGCATGATTAGTAAAATGTTTTTTTTTGCGTATTGATATTATTGTAATCATCTGATCAATAGGATAAATAAAAGATAAAAAGAAATCAGTTGAAATGTTTTTTATATTTACTAAAAGTAGAAAGGCATTAGAAGGAAGAAAGTTAAAAATTATCTGAAACTGGTGTATTCAAAAAAAAAAAAATTATTAAATTTTTTAAGAATTATTATAATAGGCTATTATTTAAAATATTTTTGATAATAAGAGAATAAACTTTTTACTTAGTTTAAGCAAATTTAACTATTTTTAATACTTTGTTGTAATAATGAAGGTAGGATAATTGTAGGAAGGAAAGTTCCAGCAGCGAGCGATCGTGCGGATAAAACAGTGATCATAGACTTTTGAACCATGAAATATCATGATATCAATAATAAAAGAAGTATTAATATCATACTATGAATACGTGAGTATAAGATATTTATATATAGTATATTATAATAGTACATATAATAGATTAAAGTTGAATATATTAAAGAAGAAGTGCGGTATATAATAATATAGTGCGAGTATAATAATAATGGGAGAGTAATACGTCGTTATAAGATATAATTTAATATATATATATATAATATATAAGATAAGGTATATTAATTATATATATCGTAATATGTAGTAGTATACTTGTAATATACCGTATAGTTAATGAGTAATATATATGTAATATTATAACTAGTGTGAGTATAGAAATAAGGATAGGTTAATTATATTTATTAATAAATTTATAGTATATATGATAGATATTAATAATAAGATATAGAGAGATATAATTGATGTAAAGGGTAGGTATATATGATAAAAATATAATAATAGTAATAATCATATATATATATAGGATATATATATATATCTAGATTTAATAACTGGTATTTGATTAGATATTATATAAGAAACCCGGTATAAGTGGTATACTAGGTAGTATTAAATAGATAGCATCATATATATATGTGATATAAGTATAACTGTATAATCATATATTATAAATATATATTATATAATAAAGTAATACAGTATTGTCTGCTGACTGTTCAAAGATCTCGGGTGTTGGATGCGCAGTAATAGAAAGCAAAGCTGGGAGAAAGGAAAGAAGAAATGAGAAGTCTAGGAAGAGAAAGACAGAAGAAGGCTTCAATAGAATACTTTGTCATAAGTTTTAGCAGGATTTCTGTAGTGAGGAAAGTATGTTGAGACAAAAGGATAAGTTTATTAAAAGGATGGTAGCAGTACACAAATTAATAGAAATTCTTCACTAAAATTTCATTATAATTTCTGGAAGAGGGAAGTTAGTTTGACCCCACAATCATATCTAGGAGGGCGTTTGACCTCATAACCGTCTTTCATATTGTGTGACGCGAGTGAGACTGGAGTCGGGCAACGAAAAAATTGTTTAATTGCTAAGTTCATTATTCAAAAAAAAATTATTAATTTTAGAGGGGAGGCAAAATAAGTTATACCGGTATAGTTGGGTTGTGCTGTAATCAGGTATTAGAGTGTGAGGAGCGCAAAAAAAATTGAATTCAAACAGAATCTTTTACGACAAAATGAATAAAACCCCAACTTTGGAATTAACTATAAGAAGACTACGAGGGACGGGGTGGTCCTATAATATAATGTCTCTCGGTCTAGAAGGAGTATGGTTGATATGTTTCTCTCAAATTCTGATTGATACTGAACCGAAGACTATCTTCTCTTTAGCAGCATGAGGCTGATTAGGGGGGTCGCAATTGGAACGAGATGTGGAGGCTTCGTCACGCGGGGACGGTTCCAGTGGAGCTGTATTTCACGCTGATTAGCTACACGGTTCCCGCATGAACATCGCAGGATTTTTTATTATTTAATTGCTATGTGAGTTTATTGTGTAATTTGGGTAATAGTTTGTTATATTTTATAATTGTTTTGTGGATGATGAATAGTGTGATATATATATAGTAGATAATATAATAATAAGTAGTATGGTAATTAATAAAGTTAATAATAATAAATATATATTAAATTTGACGATAATAGATTGGTACAGTGTAATAATCGATGATGGTAACAAAGATCTTGTCCAAAAACCTTTGATGCAGAAACCAACATGGAGCGTATGTTTTTTTTTTTTTAATAATGGTAATGATAATGATAGTGGAGTGATGGTAATGTTAGTAAAAAATGATGATATTAGTGATGGGTGATGATAACGATAATGATAATTAAATAATGATGAGATAGTGAATGGTGGTAAGTGATAATATAGTGCGGTAATAATGATAATGATGGTAATAGTAATGATATATATATATATGAGTTATATATATAATAAGTATAGTATATTATATATATTAGTAATATATGAATTTGTTATCTATTATATATATCTATATATATATATATAATATATTATATATATATATATATATATATATATAAATATATATATATAAATATTTATATATATATATTATTATATTATATATATATATAGTATATATATATAATTTATTATATATATAATTATATATATATTATATATATTATATATATATATTAGTATATATATTCGTATTATATATATTATTATATATTAGCTTTTTGTTTATTTTTTTTCACATTATTATATATATATATTTTATAAATGTATTTGAGATGATATTATTTATATATATATTTAATATATACTTATATATATATATATATATATATATATATATATATTATTGTATAAGGGGATACGTATAATGTATGATCGTGTAATACTTGTGTATGTACTCATATATATAGTATGTGTATATGTTTATATGTAATATGTAGTATATTTGTGAATTTTCATATAGTAGTAGTAGTAATTTTATGTTGTTGTAATATTTTATTTTGAATTTTTTTTGTGTATTTTATAATCCTTTATGTAAATTAGCTACCGTAGTTATGCGTCAGTGTTAGTAGCACTTGGCCAACCAAGCGGGGTCCGGAGTTCGCAACACTGGTTGGGTAAGGCAGAATGTGAGTTTTATCATCACTAAGGCGTTAGGCTCGTGCCTGACTCAGGACGATGAGTTACAAGTTACCTACTCTTGATTAGGGTCTTGCCGTGATGGATGATGGTGTTTACTCTAAAAAATATATTATATATATTATATATATATATATATTATATATATATATATATTATATATGTATATATATATTATTATATGTATATTATATATATATTATATATATATATATAATTTTTTATAGTTTCATTAATTTTTTTTTATTTTTTTATTGTATCTTACATAAAAAAAAAAATATTCTAAAAAAAAATTGATTTTTTTTTAAAATTATTTACATTCACTTTGTAATAAAAAAATGATATTCATAACTGTAAAAAAAAATTGAAGTTCAGCTAATTATTTGGATTAATAGAACTTGAGAAAGTTTTTTTTTTTTCTGATAATCAAATTTTTTATATATCTTTCCTCTCTATCTAAAATGTATGCCAAATGTTTTTTGTATTTAAATATATTCTTGGTATTCAATTTTTGGTAATTTTTTACAGTAAGTTCCTCTAAACAGATTTTTATAGAATTCACAGTATAGTTTTAAAATAGTAATGAAGAGTTAAAAAAAAAAATTATGGATGTGTTTTTAAGAAAAAAAGTTACAGCCTCTTAAAATTTGAAATTTTCCCATAGGGTTTTCTTTTAAAAAAACTGAAAGGGCCTTGAGGTCGTTTTAGGACCATCCTAGTTCAGGTTATGATTAGATTATTTAATTATACAGATTTAATATGTATAATTAACAAAGGATACAGTATCAACCTAAACTGATAGTGTTCTAAACTGAGACTGAACCTGGGATGGAATATAGATGAAGGGAGAAGGTAGCTGTATGAACTAGACATACCTAATAGATTACGTTGCCATATACCTAGATGGAGTTATAGTAACAATGGCTATAGACTACATAATTATGGTTTTCTTTTACAGTCTATGTGTGTGTGTGTGTGTGGTGTGGTTGGTGTGTGTTAAATTTAAATTCTGTTTCAAGTTTTTTTATAAGTGAATGTATATAGGGAAAATTCCAAACTTTGAGAGGTTGTAACTTTTTATCCTAAAGAGACAAGTTAGATAATTTTTTTTATTCTACATTATCTTTTTTTGGTAACAGTCGAGTTCAACAGATTCTAAAAAAATTGATATTATTTAAAATCAATCTATGTTTGATATTCCTATAAAGCATCAAATCTTATTAAATAAAAAATTGCCAATGTAGATATTTTATAAGCAACATTATTTGAGGTTTTCATATATCATTTCTATTTATAACTTTCGAATAAATAAGTAAGAATAACCAACACTAAAAGCTATCTTCAAGTTCTGAATATTTAACAAAGCTTATCTATAATCTAACTCAATGGGTCCTAAAATAAATTTAAACAAAAAAAAATTTTTTGGTGGATTGATTAAATTTATATATGAGAGATTTGGACCCACAGTTTAATACTTTTACATGATGACAAAAGATTTATAAAAAAACTGATTATCGGAAAATATCAATATTTCAATAGAATCTGTTAAACTCAACTATTACCTTTTTATTGAGATCTATGCTGTGACTTTTATAAAAATCTATTTAGAGGCCCTTTCTGTAAATAATTACCAAAAATATATTAAAATATACAAAAATCTGTAGAAAAAACTTCAAATAATTTTTTGACACCATTTTTGTAATTTAAATGTTTATAGTTTTAATATAGTATTTACATAATTGAGATGCACCTGAACTCGACCATTACCCTGTAATGTACTAATAAACAAAAAATGATTAGATTAATTTTACTCCCTTTTCTTTTTTCAAATCACCAAATTAATTCATGATAGCCGAGATCATAAGGTAACTCAGTCGTATTTTAGAAATATATCATAAAAACAGTACTCACATAAGGCCTAGGCTAAAATCTGCCCTAATCAAAACTTTTATACACCAATGCATAAAACTAGGTTCTAGACCTTACATATTTACAACCCAGTGCATACTCTTAGGACTTTCTTTTCCTCTTTTTTTAGTAACTATAACAAAATTTGGTTTATGTCTCTAGCATAAATTTCTGACATTCACGTACTGCAGTGTCGGATTCCCTACGTTGATCCATGTTCACAAATAAATAAAAAATGAATAGCAAATTCACAAAATTTACGGTAAATTTTGACAATACCAATACCTAACAGGTACTTTATTTACGTTACGTAATTTTAGTTCATGTTACCTTATAAAAAATTTTAGTTTTCTATTAAATTTAAAGTATAGAAATACCGCTAAACGACCGGAAGTAATGTGCATACGAAATATAAAAAGCAAGTCCATAACCATACAATACTACCTACCCGTTACTCCCCCGTATGATATACGGAAGTTACACTAAATCTCACACTATTTTTAGCTAGATTATGCTTGGTTTCCTTAAGTATATAAATAAAATAAACTTATTATGAGCACTTGAGACCTCTTACTGCTAGAAATAAATATACGATAAATATCGTTTACACGGTGAGTATCGAATTATTACAGTGTCTTAAACCACTTTCAGCGGAGACACTCATATACAGAGGAGAGGGGTGTTATATACGCCAAAATATATCTATCCGCAGCGAAAATAGCAGATGAGCAAGACGGCAGCTTAATAGTGAGGGAATTAAAATCAGCAAGATAATACACAGAAGATGGAAGAGAATTTCAACAGAACAGAGGTCAGCATAGAAAATGAGATAGCTAACCTACAGTGAAACATAGCCTGTGATTACCAAATCTACGCAAAAAACTCGTGCAGTCAGACAACATCACCCTTATGTGCTATACACGAGGAGCTGTACTGATTATAGTTTATGATACGACGAGTGGTAGTTTCACCTCGAACACCCACCGACCGTCGGCACCCTATAGAAAAGACTAAAGAACCACCTACTACCGCCGCAATAAGAATTAAGAGAGTCAAAGTGATATCATACTGTAAAGAACAGAACAGTTATTAACTTATAAAGGCCTTATTATAATGGCTCGACCTTGATCCAAAAAGAATGGGATAAAACCATAGAGAACTTATCTGAACGACAGTAGTGATTATTACAAGGAGCCATTAGATGAGCAAATGAATTGGGTTATTCTAGAGGAATAAAAAAAATATCCTAGCAGTCCTATAGACATAACTCCAGTTTTTTTTTTATTTTTTATGCAACATAAAAACGTTGGTGATGTGAGGTTTTCCAAGAAACTTTTTTTATGTTTGCTATGTGAATGGACCCCGGTAAATCCTTATATTGTCAAGAGAGACTGAGCAAAGCGTAAGAAAGGAATCTAATTGGCCACATTACTAAGCAAGCCTAAGGGATGTCTTTAAGAGGGATGATGTTGTACGAAGTTGAGTTTTTTAAAAAGAAATTGAATTTTACACCCAGAGATAGAAGACAGACCCTAGAACTCGAGTAATTATCATTATTCCAAGATAGCGAGAATAGAAGTAATCGGATAAAGGTTGAATATACGAATAGGCAATTCTAGGAAGAACTAAAAGAAAGGAGTACAGAATTATTGATAAATTAGGAGTTGAAGAGTGAAGGGTCGAGCTCGGATATAAGTGGAATAGAGATAGAAATGTGCAGCGATGAGAAATATCTAATTAATAAAAAGTAAGAACATAAAAAGTATAGAGATAAAAAAGAACCTTGAGGATACACCACTATTGACAGATAAAAAGTCGTCCTTTTAAGCCATCCATCAAACCCCAGACCCGATTATTTTAGTGACCTTGAAAAGATAAAGCATAGGGCTATAATAAAGTAACGCAATAAAAGAGATAAGGGAAACATGCCAAATAGGAGAGTGAAGTATTGGAAGCAACGTGTAATCTGTCACTTACCCGGATCACCAATAATGCTTGACTAGATATGTAATACAAGGCGCCACCACGCATAAATTACATATATATATATATCTCTCACCTGATAGTTCTAAGTAGCGGAAAAACATAAATAATCAGTAAGTATAGTGAAATGTAAATAATAGTCACAGTAGACCTCTAGCAGCCGAAAGTTACCAAGTACTGAGTAACGCAAGAGGAATGAAGTGATATGAGATTTCGCAGATGATCTAAAGAAATGAAGTTGAAGAAGAGTATAAAGATATATCTATTAGATAGAATACAAGTGAAAACATATGAGGTGCGAAGTACAGTATAGATCAAGAGATTCAGAGCGATTTCCTTTTTATCGGAATAGGTAACTTGACATAATATCATGCTTCCAACTCTGAGGATAGATGCTAGGTATTGAGACATACATATAGAAGAATATATGTATGAAAGAAGGGGGGATTCACACATGATATATTAAGCAAACATTCCACTCAATAAACTTCAGGGAGATGACATCCAGGCACTGTCTTCACAACTATCATAGTATCTTCAGTAACCCATTGCACCCGATTCAAGTACTTTAATTATTGCAGGCAAAAGACATAAGGACATACCTGTAGGAGAAGGAGGAGGTAGAAAGGAATGCAGAATCGTAAACCAATTGGATTGGATTTAGAGGTTATGCAGAAAAATAAGGTAGCCGTTAAAGATGAGATTGAGCACTTGAAGTCTAGAGAGTTAGCAACAATAGAGCCAATCAGTTCGACATAAGAGAGGAACAGAAGGAGTGATTATAACAGAAGTTATGTTACAAGATGTTTTTGGCTAAAGAGGCCAGAAAATGTGTCAGTAGGATAGAACAAAGGAGCGTTGTAGCGCACTTTCGTTTGATAGATAAAGAGTCATCGCCTGTCAATAGTTCTAGCTGAGTGAAAATTAGCGAGAGTGATAGGAGAACGAGAATTTTCCCCTTTCCGATGCGGTTTCCAGAAAAATTGCTGATTCTGTTGATTCTCTATTTCAATTTTGATTTATCAATCCATCTATCACATTTTTTTTGTCATAATTAATTCATGCGTTTGGAAACGGATGCTTTTATATATTTTTGGATATAAGTTTTCATTCATAAAAGCGCATTGATGATGAGTTAAACGTCATGATCTAAAGAATGGGAAGGTAAGATAGAATAACAAAGAAACTAAATAAATATTTATTTAGTAATTAATAGCCCATTTATTATTGTAAAGGGCAGCAGCACAATTATGTTATTAACACATTGATTATTTATGTAATTAAATATATGTTAAGCGTGATTTATAGAGAAATACAAACCCTCTCTATTTAGATTAAATCGCGATACAAAATTATTTAGTCATCTTATCATTGTTTGATACTGATTGACGAGTTTGAGGAAGGGAAACTTGACTTCTGCTTCGTTTGATCCTCTTTCTTGGTGTCCAGTGACATTTGATGTTGATCGTTAGATAGGAGATATTAGTACCTGCATCTGTGTACTTGACGAAAACAACAATTTGTTATGTTACATTTAGGTGTTGCTTTCAGTACATCATCTATCTCCTTACACGCTTTTAATCTCTTCAGTTACGATTATATTAAATTAGGTGTCTATCCCATTCTCTCTTGATTTAGCTGGGTTACAAAGGGATTTGGGATTACACTTACATAAGAGACATTTCACTGTTATTTCTATTTTTTCACTATCTACTCTCAACCGTTATCTAGCTTTCCAACAGTGTAGGTGAGTCAGTTCGTCCACGGTTAATAGCGCTGTTAACCCTTCTGTTTGTTGAGAGAGGGTGACCCTTATGTTTCACTGTTGTGTTCTAGATATGGACCTATTTTTTATTATTAGTACCTGTTCCATATACTAGTTATTGGTTTCCTGTTTGCCTTTCCTTCTGGTATATTTTTAGTCTACATACCAATTTGTTTCAATTGAGCAATACATTTATTTAATTGGGTATTTCAAAGAATTTGTTATTAAATTGAGCAACATATATTAATGGGGTATTATTTTTTTATCTATCTATTTGACGAAAAAATTATAAAAACGCATTAGCGCGAACACGTTAGTCTAGCTGGTATTAGGGATAAGCCGCCCTAAACGTTTACGATTATCTATAGTCCCATGTTACCCTTTGAAAGGGGATACAGACGATTAAAGAGTGGTGTGTGTGTGTTTTTTATTTATTTAATGGGGTATTGCAAAGAATTTGTTTAAATTGAGCAACACATTTATTTAATGGGGTATTTTAAAGAAATTTCATATAATTGTGAATTTGAAAATTTAATAAATTTGGTTTGCTTTGAAAATAACCTAATTAATTTTGATCACAACAAGTTTCGGCTTTTACCAGTTTATTAGGATATGTTAATATAGTGTTATATGATGGGTGAAGGTATTACTATACAATATTAATAATTGAAGTATTTAATAAATTATATAGTAAAGTATCTTTTTGCAGATTACTTCAAATCTCGTCTTTCAATGGGAAGATGAATGCCTTAAATGAAGTAAATAAAGTTATTGCAAATGTTTCCTACCATCCTCATCGACACGGTGCGCCTGAAGACGAAGAATGGTTAACTGCAGAAAGAATGGCGGTAAGTTATAAATACATAAAATGGGAGAAAAAAAAAGAATCAAAATTTTCAAAGTTTGACCTCGCTTGGGAAAAAGGATGAAATTTGCAATTATCTGAATAATAGAACTTTAATTTGTTAAAATTATTTTGAGAAACATAGACATTTCTGAATGTCTTTCATTTTAAAAAGTTATGGAAATATGCATAATGGATTATTATTTTTACGTTTTTTTTTGAACAATTTGCAAGTAGTTAAATAGCTCTGTGACATAAGAAAACCAATAATGATACTATATATTATTAATTTTTATTTAATTATATAAAAAAATAGTATAATGGGTCGTAGTAAAACAAAAAACTTTGGGGGAAAAAAATATATGACTTGAGCCAGTATTGAAATTTTATTAAAGTTTTTGAAAAATGAAAACCAATTGCAGACATAGTTAGGTTTGACTATTTACGCGATGCATGAGTAAATACTGCAATTATATATAAGATACATAGATGAATTCAGATTGAGTCATCAGCATAATTGCTAAAAATGGCTCAGATGTGTTAGATGCAGCATCACGATTAAAAGTAGTGAAAGAATAGGAAGTGGAATAGTGGATAAAATAAAACTAAGGGATCATTACCATTGATCCATCTATAATTAAGAACTTTCGAATCTCACTTCGTATTCCATCGCACCACACCAAGGCCTTTCACATATAATATATATATTTAATAATTCATTGAAATATATAAAGAATATGACAGGTAGAAAATGTAAATATCAGATAACAAGATCTTTAATAACATAGTCCAATATCAATAGATTCATAATATAAGAAATGACAGGTACGAAAATGTGAAATAGATAATAAACAAACTTATAAATATATATAGTATATATTATAATATATATTGTATATATATATCTATATATATAACTTTAATATATATATATATATTATATATTAATATAATAAATATATTATTATATATATAATTAAATATAAATATATATAAAATTAATATATAATATATTATATTAATATATAAATATATATAATTATATATTATATCTAATAATAATATTAATAATAAATCATAATAATATTTATATAATTTATATAATAATACTATATATATATAAATAGTATACTATTCGTAATTATATAATAATTCATATTAATATATATAATAATTATATCTAAAATATATATATCATAATATATTATATATATATTAAGAATAAATATAAAATATATAATAATAATATAATATAATATAATATATATATATATATACTAATTAATATATATATATATATATCAATTTATATAATTATAAGACACATATATATATATTAAACTTTATATATACCTATGCGGATGATTTGGTTTTGTGTGGCGAATCTGAAGAAGTTTGAGAGATTTGGTAAGAGTTTGCAAGGTGTGTAAAAGGAGGGGTTTGAAAAGTAAACGCAAGATAAGATAAGGTTTATATTGGTGAGTGAGGAGCAGTTTCGATGTGAAGGTGGTGTCAAGACTGGTGAGCAGCTGGATAACAAGGTGTCTGAGTTTTAAATTTGTTATGATTATATGTCCGTGAAAAGGAAGGATGATGCAGAGTGAGTAGGAAAGTTGTGAAATGGCGGAAGGTGGCTGGTGCAATTAAATCCTTGGGGAATGTAAAGGAATTAAGTTTTGAGTGCCGCCAGCGTTTTAAACATGAAGGTATTTTGTTACCTTTTAATGTATAGTAGTGAAAATATGGTTTGTAGAATAAGAAGTATAGATAAAGTACAATGTGTTCAGATGGTAAATCTTGGGGGGTGTTAGTTGAGAAGAATTGATAAAATGAGAAATGAACGTATTAATATGAGCTTGTGGTGTGGTGAAAGAGGTAAATGAGAGAATAAATTGAAGTACATTTAAACGCTCTGGTCATGTGGAAAGGATGGAATTGATAGTCGGTTGGTTAAGCGGATGTATAGTCTTGAGTGTGTGGGAATCGCCGTCTGGGAAGACGCGAAAGAAAAGTGGATGGTCAGTAAAGGGAATGTCTGGAGGAAGAAATGAGTTTGGCAGAGGCGAGAAGAAAAGTGCATAATAGGAGTGAATGGCGGGGTTTTGTGAGTGGGTATAGTTGTGGCCCACCTGGGCCAGGGGATGAACTCCACGTTGGCGAGATGCCATAGTGAGGGTCCGTCGCGGTCCCGTGAAGCTCTAGGGTGTATTTTCTGACTGCAACTAGTTCTCACTAAAAGGTATAAAGGGGGTGGCAAGGCTGGGCTTTCCTTTCGACTTGCGTCATATTCTTCTACCACTTTTCTGTTTCCAGTGCATGTATCGCAGGGAAAATATTCTTTTGATGATCTGAAAGTTTGAATGTATTATTGAAATTATTATTATTATTATTATTATTATTATTATTATTATTATTATTATTATTATTATTAGGAATGGATCAAAGATAACAGGGTTCTTCAAATCGTTTTAAGAGATTCTTTACATCAACCTCAGTATGTGGAGAAACTGGAAAAAATTATTCGTTTTATAATTAAGGAACGGGTGAGTACTTAACATTCAATGAGATTTTTTTTTAATACAGGTTAAGAGGTTCTTAACCAACTTAACTTTGCGACAAATGGATCTGTTTTGAAATTTGAAATGGCAATGTAATAATTTTTTGTATTGATTATTAATTAACGGTGTTAACAAAATGCTCTACAATGTACACATATTTTAGTGCTTTAAACTGTTTAATAAATACGAATGTTTAAAATTTAAGATTAAAAAAAAAATATATATATATATCTTTTATTTCTGAGAAGCTACAACGATCCAGGTTTGAAACCACGGCGACCCGAATTTGTGTCGTGACCCTATTGGTTAAGAACTCTTATACTAGTTTAATATTGGAAATAAGTTGAATGTTTATTGTATATCACACTCTTCATTTTATATATATATTTTATTTTAGGCTCTAACACTAGATGACCTAGATGACATCTGGGCTGCTCAACACGGTAAACATGAGGCCATTGTTAAAAATGTTCACGATCTACTAGCAAAACTAGCCTGGGATTTTTCACCCGAACAACTAGATCATTTATTTCGGTGTTTTCAGGTAGTTTATAAGCTTTAATAATATAGTTTTGTTTGTGTTTATTAATTAATATTTTAAAATTTATATTTTGTATTTAATGTATGTTATCTCTTATTGTTTCGCTGTAGTGTGAATGCTGTTGAGATTT
>JABUQX010085710.1:27500-30722 GCA_015478945.1 Trachelipus rathkii
GATGATTTGCAACTTATAGGCATAAATTATGTATGGGAAGTTGTACTTTGCAGTACAGAGGATATAGCTCAGAAAGCCATTGAATTGCTTCGAGAGACTTTTACTAATTTAGGCCCTAGGTTACAAGCTAATCAATATTTAATTCATGAAGATTTTATAATGAATTGTATTTCAAAATTAAAGGTAATTTTATTTAGTTAATCTATTTAGTTTATTTATTTATATATATAAAAAACTACCTTTTAACGTGCTTTATCCCCTTTGCAGGGGGTAACACGGGGGGACCACAGGAAATCGAACTTTAAGGCCGGCTATCCCAAACCAGCGCCACCAACGTGTTCGCAGTCGAGTTTTAATTCTTGCCCTTTATATAAAATTTTGAAATGTAAACTGACAAATTTTGATTTTTTGCAGTTGATGTACGATTCTGTATCTTTGTTAAATCGAGATAAAGATGGTATGAATAAAGTTAGGCAAGAAACAACAAGGATGTGTCGGGTTTTAAAAGTTTTATATGAATATATTGCGGAGTGCGACGGAGACTTTGGAGACGATAGAAGTATTTTACCTTTAGCTAGGTACGTATGTTTGCTTTAATCATTTTTGATATATTTGTTTTTTATCTTAAAATTTAATCTTAACTATTTGAAAGGTTGTTGATAGCTTTATAGGAGCAAGTGGAAATCTTTCGTTTACTTAAGTTTTTACTTAAATGTTGTGAATTTTATTATAGAAATACTTACATTAGTTTTCGAAGTCATAAAACCCAGTATATTATCTCATAAACTTATTCCGATATTAGATATGTAACATCAAATTCCCTCGAATTATCACATTTCCATTTTCTTCCCCTTTTAGTAACCAGAGTTATATTAAATTTTAAATAGTTAGCTCGTATTTTTAATAACTTTTTGAAGAATGAGATGGAAAAATCAAACTTTTTTTTTTTAAGAGCTTATATTTTTCTTTTTATCAGGGCCTCTCGAGGAAAGCAACTTTCCCTTATTGTTAGATTTCCAGTTCAAGGAAGGCAACCTGATGAACTTGAAGTGTGGACACATGTAAATGATACTATGGGTTCTGTTAAAAGACAGGTAATTTTATATATATATATATATATATATATATATTATATATATATATATATATATATATATATATATATATATATATATAATATTAGTTATATATATAAGAGATATATTTATATATATATATATATATATATATATATATATATATATATATATATAAGAATAGTTTACTTGAAAATTTAAAATAAAAACTTTTTAGAAAGAAAGTTTTCCAAGAATAAAAGAAAGGTTAAGAACAGAAATAAGGGGAATCTGCCAGAATAATGAATAGGAAGTATACTCTTTGGTAATCATAAATGATGAAGGGAGGTAATGAAACACTTCTGAAAATCGTGTATAACATTGGCAGTAATAAAGAGATGATAGTGAATGTGTGTGGGATTGATGATGCAAGAAGGAATAGGTATTTTGGGGGATGGTAAGGAGGAGGTAATAGATGAGTGAGAAAGTTGAAGAATTGTAACTGCAGGTATAGATGAAATTACTGGTGAAATGGTCAAGAACGGAGGCGATGGTGATTGACTGGATGGAAGTTGTTTAAGAAACCGTTTATTGAGGGTATAGTTCCGAAGGCTTGGAGGAGAGCACAGCACTTTGTATAAGGGCAAGGGGATAAGGATAACTGTAGAATTATAGGAATTAGTCGGTCAGAGGTGTTGTAGGGAAGTATAAGCTGGTATTTTTTGTCGAAAGAGTGCGTCGAGCAGGGAAGGACTGATTGATGAAGAGCAAGTGGTTCGTTTGGAAGTGGTAGAGGATGTGTTGATCAAATCTTTACATTGAAACAAATGGTTGAGAAAATGAGGGAGAGAAGAAATAATTGTATTTAGGTTTTATGGATTTGCAACAGGCGTATGATAGATTAATAGGAAGTTTGTATGGTTGATACATTAGTGATATGGTATTGGTAAGTTTCTGCATGGGAATCAAAAAGCATGTATGACGATACAGGAAGTGAGTGTAAGAATAAATGGAGTCGAAAGTGATTGTTTAATATTAGTTTGAGTGTGGCAGGGCTGTGTTATGTCTTCAGTTATTCAATTTGTATATGGATTGGGTTATGAAAGGTGGGTGGCAGGGTAAGAACAACATTGAGAATGGAAGAGAGAAGAAGAATTGTTCGCAGATTTTTTTTTATGGCGAATCTGAAGATGAGTTTAGAATGATTGCAGAGAGATCAGCCTGGTGTAAAAAAGGAGGGGCCTGATAAAGTTCTTATAAGGTTATGGTTTGAGTGAGTACAGTCCTTGGCGTGAAGTTATGTTAGATGCAGCTGGAACCAATATATAGGCTAAATATTTAGAAATGTTGGATGATAAGGAAACGGATGATGAGTGTAGTAGGAAAGTGGTTACAATTAAACCGTTGGTGGATGTAAAGGGACTAAGTCTTGAATGCGTTAGTCTTACATGAGGGTATGTTGTTACCTGTGTTAATGAAGACATTATATAGTAGTGAGACTATGGTCTGGAATAAGAGGTATATATCTAAAGAACAATGTGGTCATATGGACAATATTATGGGTGATAGGTGGAGAAGAATTGATAGAATGAGAAATGAATGTCTTAGAGTTGTGTGGGTGTGCAGAAAGGGTAAATGAGAATAAATGGAAAAAGTGTTGATCCTCTAAAAGTTATTCAAGAGGCGATGCATGATAATATTGTTTAAGCGATGTATAGTGGTGTGTGCTGGGAATCACCTTTAGAGACCAAAGAAAAGTGGATTGAGCTAGTAAAGAATGCATTGAGGAGAGAAATGCGAGTTTGGCAGAGAGAAGAGCGTGGCACAGGAGTGGGATTGGAAAGGGGGCTATGAGGGGGTATGTTATGTCCCACCTGGGCACAAGGGATGAAACCCCATATTGATGAGATGTCATAGGAGGGTCCATGGTGGTCCCGTGAAGCTCTAGGAGGATTTTTCTGACTGACGAGTTCTCACTAAAAGGTATAAGGCGGTAATGCTGGGCTATTTTCGTTGACTTGCGTCATATTCTCTACTACTTTTCTGTTTCGATGCATGTTATGTAATCTACACTGACTTTAGTGTATACTTATTAGCGGCACCAAAAACGCCAGTAAGCCGGTTGATAAATATAAACCATAACACCATCGAAATGGAACGAAGGTCG
>JABUQX010085711.1:0-5000 GCA_015478945.1 Trachelipus rathkii
TAATAAAATAATAATAATAATAATAATAATCATAATAATAATGATAAAATAATAATAATAATAATAATCATAATAATAATGGGTCATGTTAATTTTTTCTTACGTTTTTTGGTGAAGTTTTGTTAATAATGAAAAAGTAAAATTTACCCAATGAAAGAGAAAATAAGTTATTCAATATTTACAGTATTGGTGAAGCTCGATAAATTTTTAATCTTTTCTTTTTAATTTTTATTTATATTTTAAGTTTTTTTAAACCATTTTATTTAACTATTAACTGTATTGGTGCTAAAAAAAATGTTCAAGATTGTTCTTCAATATTTTAATTATTATTGTTCTTTATATTTCTTATGGTATTTAATTACATTATATTAAAACAAAGAGGAATTAAATATTTGTCAACCAGTGTGTGTTAAATTCGGTAACTACTTGCGGGAGGTAACATAAATCATTATTTTTAATTTGAAATTTGATTACCTTAGATTAGGTTGCATTATGTAACGTTATGATTAAGTCAGGTTAGGTTAGGTTAAATTAGGTTAGGTAAGGTAACATAGGTTAGATTATGGGGTAGATTAGGTTATATTGCATTAGATTAAGAAAGTTCAATTTTGTTAAAAATAAAATTTAATTTATTTCACAGGTTTTTGTGTTAATTAATCCAATATGCATTGGTGAACAAAACGATGACAGTGGAAAGTACGTGGAGTGTTTTTAAATATAAAACTAAAAAACAAAAAGGAATGAACATAAAGATGATTGATTCATATATTTTCGAGTATGCGTGGAGTAAAAGAAATGAAAGAAAAAATCTTTTTCAAATAATATTAAAGGATATTGCAGAATTTTAAACATACATACAACGTATATAATATATATTGTATTATATAATATATGTTATTTATATATTTATATATTATATATATAATATATATTTTTCTTACATAATATATATATATATATATATATATATATATATTTTAGCGGGATGCTGGTTGATTCAAACGACTTGATTGACGTTGATTTTATATTTAGAAGAAAAAACAAGGACCCCAGTAACCTGGGAATTAAACAAAAATAGAATAATTAATACTAAGAAATAAAAATAATATAACTAAATTTAACATAAAATATAATAAATAATTATTTTACATTAAATTTTGTATAATAAAAATGAATAAAATTTTGGGCCTATTAGATGGCCTACTTGTCGGCCTACATAAAAATTTACAAGGTGTTATTGGGCAAACAAAAATCGGGCGTAGGTTCCCCATGAAAGTGGCTTACATAAAATAATAGGCCCTTAGTATATACTAATCTAAGGGTGCTACCATGAGGATAAGCTAGCTAAGCAATTATAAATAAAAATATATAAAGAAATACTATATAATAACGCCACTTCACAGGGTACCGACATTTATCACTATTATTTACATTAATATATAATAATAAATAAATTCGCACTGCCTATTTCACTCACCATGGCATAAAAAAGTAATTAGCTCGCTTTAATAAGCTTTAGATAACATAAAGTAATAAAAAATTCATAAGTTATAAGAGCTCGGCAAACGGTTGCAGTTGAACGCAAAAAATGGCGGTAGAATGAGATGAGGACGCACGTCAGTCGTAATCATAATTTTTAATTTGCCATGGTGAGAAAAAGAGTTCGTTCAAAAAACTACGCTTCTGCATTGGCACGCTATGTTGGTAAAATTGACCTGACCTCAATCACCACAGATACTCCCCTGCAGTGCTGAAGGCACGAAACTATTCCAAATAGCGCGCCGGCCATCGAATGTGCCTACCCCTTTGCTTCGATATTCCTAGTAAGCGTTGGGGGATTGGAGTCTGGCACAGGTATTCCCCAGATGTGAGCGCGTGATCTGGGCGATGTCGTGAACATCTGCATCGTGGTCCGTAAGAGTAGCCCGAGGTGGAGTCTGAGTTGAAGAATCTGGAAGCCGGAAGTGGAAGGGAGGCAAGGACGAAGAAATGATCCGTGCGGTGGAGATCGAGCGGTCTATTGGTGCTGTTGGCTGTGAGAAGGAGGGGGAGGAGGGTAGAAGAGGATCAGGAAAAGGGAGAGGAGAGGAGGAGAAGGAGGAGGAAGAGATGCAGGAGAAGAGATAGGAACGTTAAAAGAACGAGTTGCCGAGTTGAAGGGGGAGAAATAGAAACAAAAAAAGCGTCAGGGTCGAGAACAGGAAGAGGATTCGCCTCAAAGAAAGCAGGCTTAAGGCGATCGATCGAAACGACTTCTGTGCGTGTGGGACGCTGAATGGGGAAGAATTTCTCCTTCCTAAAGTATCACAGCGAAAAGGGTCCGTCCGTAACTTTAGGTTGTGAGAAGCGGTTGCGTTGGGAAGTCCATGTGCATGCGAAGACATGAGTGGCAGGAAGAAAGCTCCTTAGGGATATAGGAAATGCACCTTGTGTGGACGAGGAGTCGGTCTCCACGACGTAGCACAGCTGCCTCAAGTGGGTAAGATAAAGCAAGCGGGTCGGGCCTGTAGAAAGGAGGAGAAAGACTGTGAAAAGAAGTTCACCGGGAAGTAAACGAAGAGGAGAACCCATAACCTAAATCAAAAGCGCCGACAGTGCAGATCCTCTTAACAGCCGACGAATTGCCAAGCATACAAAGGGAGAGCGTCAGTCCAATTTTCCGGATTGGGCTGAGCTAGAAGAGAAGCCCTTTAGCTGACGGTGGAAACGTTCAACAATGCCGTTCGCTTTGGATTGAAAGAAGTCGTGTGAATCTTCTCTGAACCAAGAAGATTCATCAATCTCTCCATAAGAAGGATTCAAAAGGTCTACCTTGGTCCGTTGTGACAGAAAGCGGCACATACCAAAGCGCAAAATCCAATGAGCCAAGAAAGCTTTAGCTATGGATTCCGCGTTGGCAACAGAGAGAGGGATAGCCTCGGTCCAACGTGTGAACCGTTCTATACACGTAAGAATGTATTTCTTTCCGCGGGAGGGAGGCAGAGGTCCAACGATGTCGATGTGGACACGTTCATTAGCGAGCAACCAGGATGTAAGTAAGTGCCTAGCGGGGACTTGGTGTGACGGTGGACCTAGAAACCGTCTGGCAGGGAAGGACAAGTTGCGGACACCAAGTTGCTACGTCGGCATTCAGAACAGGCCACACAAATCGGGCAGCAACCAGTTTGCGTGAAGCCTCAATGCCAGGGTGGGAAAGCGAGTGAAGATTGAGGAAAACAGCCTTACGGAACGATGCAGGTACAAAAGGACGAGGAGATCCCTGAGAGACAATCGCACATCCTTTCAGAAGTTTCTTCTCTTCCCAGTTGAGAGTTGGAGCACTCCAGCTTGAGAAGAAGAGTTCTTGTGGAAGTGCAGGAATCTTCGGTAGTCTGGCACGTTGCCATAGGTTTGTAGTCCGATGTTGGGTAAGGCTTGAAATCGCGTGTCGATTTCATGCGGGATGAGCAGCGTCAGCAGTGAAGGTTGTCGAACACCTGAAAATATTGTCTGACATCCGTGTAAACTGAGAGAATACTCAAGGTGACGAGAGCTTCTCGAGGAGAACCGGTTCGTTTCTGGAGACCATAGCGAAGTAAGTGGTTTGTGAATCAGTAGTATGTGGAACTCCGATCCCTCCAGAAAGTAGCGGAAATGACGGACGGCGAGATGCATCGCAAGTAACTCCCTCCCGAAAGCACTGTAGCGAGTCTCAGGAGGTTGCAACTTGCGAGAGAAAAAGGCGAGAGGAGACCACACTCCGTTCAGGTGCTGCTGGAGAACACCTCCGACAGCAAAATCGGAGGCATCTACCTGAACTCTGGTCGGAGCTGAGTCCTGGGGGTGAACTAAGAGTGTGGCAGAAGCGAATGCTTCTTTGGAAGCTTCAAAAGCAGCCGTAGCTTCGTCAGACCAGTCCACTTTTGTAGAACTGCCTCGGTGCTTGGGGCGGATGAGAGCGGTGAGGGGTCGAAGAATATCAGCGCCCGATTTGAGAAAACGATGATAAAAGTTAAGATGCCGAGGTACTGACGAAGCTGCTTCTGAGAGACAGGCC
This sequence comes from Trachelipus rathkii, assembly GCA_015478945.1. Classification (NCBI taxonomy): domain Eukaryota; kingdom Metazoa; phylum Arthropoda; class Malacostraca; order Isopoda; family Trachelipodidae; genus Trachelipus; species Trachelipus rathkii. The sequence continues at coordinate 4,037 of JABUQX010085711.1, forward strand.
TAGGGAAGGTGCGAATGGCTTCCACGCGCTTTGCAAGAGGACAAATGCCATCCGCTGAAACAGTGTGTCCTAGAAAGGTAAGAGAAGGGACACCAAAAACCCACTTTGCCGGGTTGAGACGCATGCCACATTCGTCCAACCTGGCAAAAACGGCACGTAGATGTTGCTCATGCTCGGCAGGAGAAGAGGAAGCTATAAGGAGGTCATCCAGATAGGCAAAGGCGAAGGGGAGACCTCTAAAAGAACGTCATCGATTGAAGGCGTTGAAAATCTGAGCTGCACCCCTCAAAACCGAAAGCCATGCGTGTGTACTCAAAGAGCCATAAAGGGGTGATGATGCCGCTTCCGGTAATGTCCTCTAGTGCGACTGGGATCTGGTGGTAAGCCCTGACAAGATCCAATTTACTAAAAATGGATTTACCGGCCAGATTAGAGGTGAAAGATCTGGATGTGCGGACCATGGGTATTGGTCTGGTAAATCGTACAAGCGTTTCAGAGCCCGATAAAATCTCTCCCACAGGCCTCCCAATCAGAATCACCTTTAGGGATCCATATATGGAGGGGGGAGGACCAGTGGAACTTTTAGGAAAGGACGACGAATATCTAAGTTCGAGCATGTTGGCTGAAACTCCGCCTGTGCTGCTTTGAGCTTGGTTCAGGAAGGCAGACGCCGAGCACGAGCAAAAGGTGGAAGAGCCCGTAGTCTCTATATTGGTGGCGCACATGAAATATGAACAGGAGAAGGAAGAAGAACAGGGGTTCAACAGCGCCGGAAAATCTTTCTGCAGGATGGTGAAGAAGGGGGAGGTACCAGAAAGAAAAGGAGCAACCGCAGAGATGCCTTTAAGAGCAGAAGAAACTACGGTACCTGCAGAAGACAGAGACGTACAACCGTCAACCAATCTCCTGTTTCTTAGATCGACCATAAGGTCGAAATGTGACAGAAAATCAGCTCCCAAAATGG
>JABUQX010085711.1:10000-22258 GCA_015478945.1 Trachelipus rathkii
ACCGGTTTACTTAAAATTCAATCGCGGTCCTAATACGGGCTTGTTGAAATGCATACTTTTAATAATTAAAAATATAAAGTTAGGACGTAAATTGATAATCGTTTCCCTTTCCAATCCTACCTCTATTCTTTACCTCATACTTCACCTATCAATTTAACCTAATAAGTTATGTTAGTATACTTTTAATAAAGCCAAGGCTGATTATCTTAAAAAGCATACTAGAACTTCCCTCAAAGGAACAAAAAGTCGTCTTAATAACCAACAACTTTAAGTCTAGACTTATTGTAGTACACAATTGTACTTATATAGTTAATTTTTATTTTTAATAACAGTCAAAGATCTTTTCTTGGGTTTAATTAATGCTTTAGATAATTCTTCGTCAATTGTTAATCTATATACTGTTCATGACGGCTTGTTGCATTTCTTGATAACTCGTCTACAATATTGCAAATTAATATAATCAAATATCTCCGAGGCGTCTATTGCAGTTTCGATTATTTTGTTGTATATAGGTCAAATCAATTAAAATCTAAGGTTATGAAACATATTCAAAAAGCTGAAACCGTAGAAGCCACATGGGCCTATAGGACTAGCCATATGGCCTTTCTTGTCCAAGTTTATTGATCGCTAGTGTATTAATTCAAATTTGTAAGAGTGAAACCAATGCTCATTTGCCTAACCATTTCGCCTTTCAGTGTTTTCTCAAAAAATTTCAAGCTCAAACATAGGCCTTGTAGGCGGCCTAAGTCATTTTCAACCTCAAAATTTAATATTTTTTGTGGTCTTCTAATCATAATCAAAATCAAATAAAAAAATTGGGTAGGTGGTAGGCCATATCTCAATTTTTCCTCAAAAAAGTCAATTTCAAAGAAACTTACTGGCCTAGATCATTTTCAACTTCAAATTTTTAATCTTTAAACTACCATCATAGACTGACGTAAATTCAATCAAAAGAAGGGAATAGAATAAGAAATCTTTCTATTCATCTTTCTTCAAGGTTTCATTTGCCCTTGGGTCATTTAGGCCACATTTCAGTCGAAAAATGTCTCACCAAATAAAATCAATCATAAAAAACATGCGTTAAATAAATAAATCTAAGCCTATAGTTCAAGCCATTACATCCCTCAAGGCACAAGTAGATATTTATCTTTAGTCAGATCAGAGAGTAGGCCCTGTAGATAATAATAAAATAAAGAGCCAAGTTTATGTACAAGTTTTATAGAATTCATTAATTTTGATTGCACTCTTCAGCTGGATAACAAATAAAATAAAAATAAAACAAAAAAAAACAAAAATAGAGTCCCTCATTCCTGAGTTTCATAATAAGAAGTTGTAGTCAGATTCATACCAATGCTCAATTTAAATCAAAATTAAGTGATTTAAAATCTACCCGAGCAAAATGCCACCCCTCCAAGCATAGGTGCTCTTAATCCGCTCTTAATATGTGAGCTTCCCGCTATAAGTTAGATTGTGGTTCTTTGAGTTTCAATGAAATTGATCGTATGCTTCTAAAACTTTCACTTCAAAATTTCTTATTCGTTAGATCTACAACCATTTCCCTGCGATCCATTTTACCTAATAGGTCCTTAAAAACATAAAATTAAGGATATGCGATATCTCTGTATCAGAATCTTCAATTAGTGATAAGAATTATAATAAAGCCTCTTGAAACTTCCGTTGAATAAAGAGTTATTTAGATGAGACATTCTCATTGATGAAAATCATTAAAAAATTGTATTTCTTTATAAACTTTCATTGACCAACGTTAAAAATACGACCAAGAGTTTACTTAATATATATCAGAACATAATATACTGAACTTGAGCAGTTATAACCTCAAATATCTTGATGAGGCTACTGGATTAGTAGTACTAGCACTTAGTTTACAAAATTACCTAATGTGTAGTCAAAGAAATTACTCGCAAGTTGAATACCAATTACCCCGATTAAATCAAATATTTAATAGCTATTGATAGTTATCACAAATTATTGTTAAAACATCTCAAATCAATAATAAAAGTCATAAATTTCCATAAGGTTCCATCCCGCGTATACTGTATTTCGCAAATTAAAATATAAGATACTTCGGATATAAGCCCTAATTACCAATGGCCAACAAAATTTGCGGCACAAAACATTTGAAGTCCATTTATAGGTAACTGCCCTCGAATTCCGAATTGACCTCCTTTTCCTTAGATTGGCTCTAGTTTTTGAGATACAGGGTCGTCACAAAAAAAAACATAATAACAACAATTTATGTTAGGTGTAACTTTCAATTCACAAAAAAAAAAAAAAACCCACGAAGATATATATCAAATTGTTAATGAGTACGTACATAAAATGCTAATAGGTCAAACATTCAATTAAGTACAATGAAATCACAATTAAGCCCATTAAAACTGTCTATATGATTGTCTCTCTGGCAGAATGTGGACAATCACGTTGCAGGCTCCAACAATAGTCTGCCATCTTGTGTGTATCCCATCGTCCTTGGTATCTTCTTTCCATTGCCTGATATCTTGATGGAACCTCTCCCTTGTTCCTCACGATAACATCCTTAGATTATCCGGAAAACGATCTAAGTGACTAGAAAGTGAAGTTTTATGCTCATATTAGCATTCAAAATTTTTGTCTGAAAGAATTTTTTGTACGAGTTCTACATAGTTGGCAGATTTTTGGTTGCCCAAAAATTTCTGAACAACCAAGACAAACTTTTCCAGCAGATGCTGTCAATATTCAGTATGGAATTTCATGGAAATTGTCACCTTCGATGATTTGGCGATTGAGGGCCGCTAAAGATTCCAGCTGTGGTTTCTCCATACTCACCCTGAAAAAACTGCAAATTATATTATGAACATTCACCACTTTTCTAGCCCTAACAAATTGCTTAATCAGTCTTAGTTTGATGTGGTAGTGGTGTGGGAAAATAATTTCCCCGTCAACCATGGTTTCGTTAATGATATTTTGATTGCAGATCCTACAGATCATATTTTCCCCTAGCAGGCCCATACAACTTTTTTCCCAGTGGTCTTCTTTAGCCCGCTTATCCCACAAGCATATGAACAAGGGTACCTAGTATATCCGCTTTGCTGCCCAAGTAAGATGTGGCCATCTTCAATCAACGCATATAGACTACTTAGTGTTCATTAATCTAATTCTACAAGATCATTCTTATATTTTCATATTCCTCTTTCAGTTTGTTGAGTCTATTTTAATCAATGCATAACTATTGCCATGTTCAATAGAAACACACCAAGCTTCTCGTTGAACCATCCATAAACAATCGCCAATCTTCTGGTTCGTATTAGGTAACCCCATTTGGAGTAGAAGTTCAGGGATGTTCCTACAGGTTATACTAGGTCTTCTTCTTCAATGAAACTATGGAAAAAAAAGTTATTTTTACATTCGGCCTTGAGACAGTTCTTTTTACTTAGTCTAGATGCTAAAAGCTCACTTGCTGGAGACTTAAACTCTTCCGTACTAAATCTTGATCTCTTCCTGGGAGAACTGTCTGTGTAGAAGTACCTTCTTCATATTCACTACCACTATCTTGCACGTTGACACCCATCCTGGATATCTTACTCCAATCAGACAATTGCTTAGGTGGAGTGTACGTGAACACACTGGCAGATGGACATCGTCGGAGTGTGGTACAGGTCCCCTTGCTGATTCCCAAATCCGGATACTCAAATGTACGTTTCTTGTAACGATTGATACCTTTCACAAACAAAAAAAAATAACAATCACTGTGGTGATTCTTTGGCTCCCCGCATACCATAGCCACCAAATCTTTAAACCTTTCTTCGGTCCATTTCACGACGAGATTATTCGGACAACGTTTTAAGACCATATGGGGAGCCCAGACTTATCTTGGTCCTCCCAGTTTTCATTCCAAAAGTATTGCCAGCATATCTTGCCTTCACAAAGTTAGAATATTTCTTCTTTGCTTCATCCTGCAATATTCACCACAGATGTAGCAATACATTGTTGTTATTCAAACAGGCTCTTGCGTAAAATACCATAGTTGTTCTGAAAATTAGAAAAAATAAGTTATATATAAAGTAAGCCCCTTAAAAATAAATTAAAACATATTACTGTGTAAAATACTGCATTAAACAAAATATTTGTCTAAGGTAGTATCTGGAACACCTGTTATCTCAAAACTAGAGCTGATTCTTGTGTAGCCTAATGTCAAATATCCGGTGTTTATTTACATCTAAAAACTCGATGAACATAAAATTAGTGCAGCAAAAAAGAAAATTTTTTTTGTTGGCCTGTTGTTATCATTTTACAAATAATGAAGAATCAAAGGTACGAGATGAGTCCTGTAAAATCCTCAATTAGGCCTGTTCTACATTTGCTGCTTTGCAGATTTCAAACAACTCTCATACTAAAAGTTATGAAAATAATAGCTTCTCATAGTATTGATTCTTCCCCACTTCTAAGAATTCAAAGGTATTCAAAAATCATGTAGTTTTTGTCTCTCTAATGTCATTTGTGATGACCAATTGCAATGTTATCAAAACCATATTTAATGAATTAAAACTTAATGAAATGAAGATCTATGCGTTAATTGTTCCAAGCTCTAAACATTACTGCAGGTCATGTCCTGGATGGAGGAGCAACTTTCATTTCATTGCCAATTTGCATAAAGAAGAGTTTCATCATTACTGCTCTTTGTAAGCAAAAAAAAAGTCCAACTCTCAATGTCTTAGGTTTAGCCAAAGTACCAACAATTTTTATATTGTCATCATTACTATTGAATAATTTTGTTACTTTTTAAAAGTTTCAGCTTCAGTTCGATGTCTAGTCGATTGCGGCTCACAGAGGTCCTACCTTTCAAAAAGAGTGCTTGACAAACTCAAATATCTGTTAGAGATCACCAAAGCACTCCAAGATATAAAACCTATTGAGGTGTTACCACCCGCCATGTTTGAAAAAGACTGTTCTTATGCTTATATATGACCAGTCTTGTTTCACCCTCCCTCTTTTTGTTGATGAGGATCTTCAATTAAGATTATATATTAGTTCTATCAGGCCCAATAATTGAGGAAATGAAATCTCACAAAATTAGCGACCTGCTATAAAAGAGTCTATAATTAACTCATTTTTTCGATTTGGATGCCATAATTGGCATTGATTTAATAAATATTTCCCGCAGTAGAAATTGATAACAGATGAGTATCTGCTTTTTATTAAGAGATGGTCTCTTTATTTCCATTTGGAAATATTACTAATTTTATATACATAATCAAATTAGAGTTTCAAATCCACCATCAGGTTCAAACCACAATCAAAAATCAAAATAATTGCCTCGGTTAATCATCCTTGGTTAATTGCAGTCTTAAATCGATACATTTTATTTAATCCTTTAAGCCATAAAGTAATTCAGAGAGATAGCAAGGATTGAGAAACATGTTCTAAATTAGAAGTCCTTAGGATGGAATGTATGCCTGATAACATAAACTGAAATGATTTGAAACAGATTGAAAATTCAAGGTAGTGTAGAGCCAGTGGTTCCAAGGGGTACGCGTACCCGCGGGTACCGCCAAAGAAGTAACCTCACGAATCACTTGCGAATGTATGATCTTGCATCAAGTGCAGTCGATAATATATATATATATATAATATATATATATATATATATATTATTTACTATAATATCATACTATATTATATATATATAATATATATTATATATATAATATATATATTATATATATTATATATATTATCTATATATATATATTATCTATATACAATTATAGTTATATTCAGGATGGGGGAGTCGAAGTCGGGATTCGAATTTCAGGGGTAAGGCAGTCGAGTATCGGAGTGGGAAGTCGCTTTTCCAAAAAGTTGGGAGTCGGATTCGGGAGTCGATAAAAAAAACCCGACTCCTTTCGACTCCCAAAACAATTTTGTCATGAAAAACTCTTTCACACAAAATTTTGAAAACAACTAATTGGAATTATTATAAAAGACGTACATTTTTTTATTTTGAATTTTTTGTAGCCAATTTAGTTGTTTTTTAACTGTTTATAAAAAAAGGTTATAAACTGGTTATAAAATAAAGTACCTGACTACTTGTGTATTGTGCATTTACGACATTATCCAACAGCAGCATGCTATTACATAATCGTACAAAATTTAAAGTCCAGTAGAGTACATAACTGATTTTAAAATATAGAGTCACACCAATTATAAAAGATAGTTGCAATAAGCTAAAAGATTCGGATAGATATACTATACATTTATGTACAACAACTGTGTTGGCGCTCACGTTGTGGTTGTGTCAGCATTTCCAAAATATTTCCTTATATTATGCAGTTATGACGAATGCATACCCAAATCTTCTTTCACCTGACGCGAATATAAATCTATCTACCACAACCAGTAAGTGGTGGTTGAGAAAGTAATTTAATAAAATAATAATCAGTTTTGATATTTAAAATATAAATAATTAATTCAGTTTGATCAACAAATAATTTATTTCTTCTTACTTCAAGTGTTTTTGTAGTTTGTGAGCAATGACATTAGATTCTTTGATTCAGCAGTGTTACCACTGTATATACATATAATATATATATAGATTTTTGATATATATTATATATATAATATATATAGTATATTATAAATATATATATTAATATATATATTAATTTTTAATATATAATATATATAATATATAATATTTATACATTATATATATATAGTTATATATCCAGTTCGTCCCACCTGGCGACTCCAGCAACTTTTTACTCGTTGCTTCCCTTTCCCTCCCTCCGTCGATTAACCTCTCCCCCCATAATATTATATATACTATATATATATATATATATATATATATTATATATATATAATACTATATCATTATATATTAAGATATATTACCTATATATATATTATCATATCATATGGTAAAAGTACTTGAAGCGCCCACACGGGAACGGAGCTCGTTCAAAGAAGAACAAATTTTCACAGTAGCCTTCCTATGATACATACACATAGATGTAATTTAGGGCGTTCGACAAATGAACATTTCAGTCCTGACCTTACCTCACCTAGCCCCGCCCACACAACATAACCTGAATTTCGCCCCTAAACAGGTACAACAAAACGAACAAAAAAAAAACGTTAATTAAAAAAAAAAATCTATTCCACTGACATTCTATGTATTCATACGATTCATATACTAATTTAAATTTTAAATTTTCAAATGAGGCTCCGTTCTGTGAGATTTTATTAATATCTTTCCTAAGCTTACATATATTAAACTATATTTTTATGTATATTTTTCAATTACAATATATATATATTTAAAAATGATATAAAAATTGCCTTTAATTCAATCATTATAATATATATTAATATAATATATATACATAATATTCATAAAACGTGAAGCGTATATATGGTGAAATCCAGTTTCAAACCACAAAATATCTCAATCACATATCTCAAAAACTAACAACAGCTACCAGACAAAAGGAATACACATGCGAATGTTTGAGTGCCAATTTAGTGGCGCGAGAAAAAAAAAAAAAAATTTTATATCTCAAAAAACCTTCAATAGCTTCAGCGAAAAGAATACATTTTTTTGGAATCTACACCCCAATACACAACCAACTCTACAACAATTGTCAGATAGGAAATGGTAAAAAAAAATAAAAAAATAAATAAAAAATAAAAAAATAGCCATAATTAACCCTCTACACCAAAACCATTACTTTACTCTAACTCACTTTATTAAATCTTCCACAAACAGCACCAGATTACACTCCCCAACAAACACATAGCTACATCCCATATTTCCCACGCCCAACCCACGACATCCACCATCACATCACCAAGTCAAACAACACAACAACAAATACGTCACCTATTGTAGTTTTTGAGAGATTTTTTTTCTTTTTTTATCAGTCTTCCGCAATCAAAAAATCTTTACAAGATTCAAACATGAATTCCTTTTCCCTGTAGCCTAGAAGTAGTTTTGAATATGGATTTGAGATGTTTTGGACATTTAAAGGGCAACCATTGGCCTTCGGCCGTGTATAAATTCTTTAATGCGGGAACTGTAAAAAAAAAAAAAAAAAAAAAAAAAAAAAAAAAAAAAAAAAAATCTTAAATAAAACTACAAAATGATGTGATATTCCAATCCAGAATGAATCGTACAACCAGGTTTAGTACCATATATTTCATTCTTAAAAAAAAAATATATAGGCTTTGTGTTTCAGAGAATACGTCACTATTTCTATATGAAGAAGTAAACAAATAATTTTTAATATTAAATATAAATATATATCATTATATATACTATAATATATATATATAGTATTATTTGTAAAGGTATTGACACAGGCAATGAGGGCGGGCTCCGGGAGGCCGAACGGGAAACAGGGACGTTTTCCATACCCGTAGGGAGGGAGAACCCCCGAACACCCCAATACCAGAAGGCGTCCCGGAGACCCCTCCCCGAGGGGAAAATTAGTTCTTCCCCGTTGCTTCCCCGGAGGCTCGAGAACCCGACTCGCTGAAATATCAGGTCGTGTCTTACCTTTTGGGCGGATTCTTTAAGTTAAAAAAAAGCAAAATTAATAGAAAGACTCTATTTATTCTAAACGAAAGTACCAATAAAAGTCTCTAAACTCGCTAATTCATATACTATAATTATTAAAAATACTTTTTATTTTTTTTATTTTTTTTTATCATTTTCTCTAGCTTAAAATTTTACCAGAGAATTCCAAAATATGATCCTTTTCGCTGTAAGACTGAGTGGTTGAGATATTTTGCCCCCCGCCACTTAAAAATTTTGGACCAGCATTTCTAGCAATGTATTCACTTTCATCGGTAGTGTTGTAGTTTTTGAGATAAGATTGTGGTTTTTTTATTTTTTAAACTAATTTCACCTATATATATATACTTATTATAATATTATACTAAAAATATAATATATAATATATATATATAAATATATATATAAATAGATATAATATATATATTATATATATAAATAATATATATATTTTTCAGTCTCCCCGAAAAAGCTTCATGCATCAATTTTAATAATAATATAATATAATACATAATAAAAATATTATTAATTATTATTCATATTATTATTATTATATTGATTAATAAATAAAATGAATAATAATAATAAAATAATATATCATTGTTATATTATTTTATTATATATATTATTTATAATATAATAATAATAAATAATAGATAAATAATAATAATATATTATAATAACTTATTTAAATATTCATTATATTATTATTTATATTATTATTATTAATTTCCATACATTTTCAATATAATATTGTACAAATTTTTTTTTTTTGTCAAACAAGTTTACGTGTGTATGTGCGATAGCCATGGAACACAAGCTCGAAGTCTCCACACAACCCACCACGACAACCCAACCACCATCGCAGAGAGCCACCATCCCGCCAACGTCTTGTCTTTCTTAAAATCGACTATTTGGGCTCGAGTGAGGATGTCCCGCGGATCGCTACTGTTCTTCTTTTTATAGACTAATCTAAAACCTTGTATTACTAAGGTAGGATGCTGACAATTCTAATCACTCGAATGTATGATGACAATCCGTATTAACTATTAACATTTATTATAAAGTTCTTCTATTTCATAGTAACAAAAAATGAACTAAACAATATAAATATAGAAACATCTGATGAAGAATTAATATACTCTCTGGCACAGATTTATACAAATATCCAAATTATTATATATCTATAGTTTTAATATACTCTTCGTTATGGCTACAATTTATCACTTAAATACCCAAAAACACTCCTATAATTCCATAAGTACCATTACATCACTATATACCTGTATATGTATAATATATACTATATATATATTATATATTATTTATTATAATATAATATATATATATATATATAATATATATATATTATTATAATACTATATTATATATTATAATATCATATATATTATATATTTATTATATATAATGATATATATTAATATATATATTAATTATATATATTAGGGTATAAAATATATATGAAATTATAATTTTAAAACATATATATTATATTATAATATATATTATATTATATATATATATATATACCTATTATACTATATAATAATATATATAATCATATATATAATTTATATATATAACACTATATATTATCATATATATATAAAAATATATATATATATATATTATAATATGATATATATATATATATATATCATATAATATTACTATATATATATATATGAGTATTATATATAATTATAGGTCATATCTAGCATCTACTATATATCACTAATAAATATAATATAACGACACATATATATATATATATATAGTACTAACAAAACCTCTATTCTTGATTGATATAGCGGGGGTTATATATTATATAAATAATATAATATATTATACACATATATACTACTTATAATACTTTATGCCATGCCCCGTTAAAAAAATATTAAACTCCTTTACATATGGGGAAATGCAAGATAGGGTTTGTGTTATTTGGTATCATAGGCTAAACATCGGGCACGCCGGAGAGCCATGCACAGGGCTAATATAAATGCTATAAACCGCCATATGTAAACGACACGTGTGGTTTGTAGAATAAGCTTCCACTTCAAATATAAGAAAACGAAAAAAAAAAAAATATGGATATGAGATGGTTTTATTAATCCATAAGAATATTCTACAAATTACATCCCTGTGTGTTGCATAATGCAGCAATAAACAGGTGTCTACTAATGGGGTTTTACCCCTCTGGCCCCCTTCCAACTTCCTGAAAGCGAGTCGCATTGATGAAATGATCTGAGAGTATGTCTTTTAGATGCTGTGTCAAGCCGTGTTGTAAGCCTCCCTTTAGTGTTGGACGGAGCCTATGTTCACGGGCTCAAACACGCCCTACCCAACAAATCCAAACATGTTCAATGGAGATTCAGTCCGCTCTCAGCAGAACATGGACAGGAGTCTATTCCCTACTGTTTTGTACCCGGCAGTACGTTGGACACCGTTGATGTTGCTTGTGGCGGTGTCATGGTAGTAACGAAAAAATGACTCACTGACGGCACGCGAAAGGCACTCTATTACTCTTGAGGATGTCTTCCCTATCTAGACATTTATTCCTCGCTTATCTAAGTAATGATTGAAGTTATGCTCCAAATTCCTTTTGAAGCCTTATGGCAATTCAAACCTCATGTTCAATGACGTTTCCACCCCAAAAATGGAAAAAACTTCCTCCCTCAGAAACGACCCTTAGCTCATAACCTCTAAACTGCTCAACGGAGAAGCTTTTGGACGACTCTTCACGGAATCCATCAGGTCATGAGTTACCTATAAATTTGCCCCCGCCCCAGACAAAGTGAAATCCTAACATCAGAGTGGAACCACGAATTTAGGTTGGAATCGCCATCAGTTCTAGATTACACAACCTAACAGCCTAGACCCTTCTGGCTTTTGGCCAGAGTTCTGGAGGTCATTGTTGGTAGATACAAGGTTTTTTTAAAGTGTGTTATTTAAAAAGGGAGGAGATGGACAAACCTATCATTATTCTATTGTCTACCTAAAGCCCACTTGGGTAATCTTAATTACTTAGATTTTCAAACTTCACCTGACTCTGCTAAGCAAAGCAGATCGATCTTCCAATCAGCATGGTCAAAACAATAAATACCAGCATCAGTATCCCTCAACATTCAAATCAGTATTCAACCCTACAGTCAATAAGTCATCAATACTGCTATTGTAATGTTTACAACCTTCACTTGCAGTGATAAATCACCTCCAACACACTTGCACTCTCCAACAGAATCAATTTCTCAGACTCACTTCCAGCCATCGAAGAAAGACCTCTTAGACAGGCTCTCGTCAAAGCTGTTCAATGGAATTCCTTCACAGACTATCTTATGTATGTAAAAAAAAAAATTAAACTTCTAATTTGCCCAATGGTTTTCATTCTTGCAACTCTTCAGGTATGGTCACACGAACTATAAAAACCAATCTATGGCCTCCACACTAATATCTTCATATTTTGCTCTTTTAGGGATTAAAATTATTATATACATTCTCATATATATCTCTTCTATTTTGAGGTTATTATCAACATATAAAACATTAGCCTATATTTCCTTATCCGGCCGCTAGGATCTTCTATCTTGATTATTTAGCGAGATTTATCTTTCGCTCATCTGCCCTAATCCAATCTTTCCTAAACAGTACAATAAAGC